>JBBPBP010000003.1:3038446-3058483 GCA_037974735.1 Cicer chorassanicum
GAAGCCTACAATGTCTTGAGATACTTTTTTATGTCTTATAATTTTTTTTTTGTCTTATAAGATATAGTAAATTACATCATAATTAACTCATAAAACGTTCAATCTAACAATATTAATATTTGTCAATTGAGTTAGGATTTAAGGATTATGTGTGGACGGAATTTAGTAGCATTACTTTAATTTACTTAATTTCGTTGATTACACCTCTTTTTTCTACGTACCAAATTAAAGTTCATTTAACATATGTGAATTTAATTTACGTGAACTTATTTTATTACATATTTGAAGTGATTAATAAAAATGTAATTTGCTGATTTATGAAAAGTACTTTATTTGATCATTATTATAAGAAAAAAAAGTAACATCAAATTTTGGTCACTGTTATAAACAAAATTAACTATTTCTAAAATATTTAATGTTAGCATTCTTAATATATTTTTACTTTAATGAAAAACATTTAATATTTTTAATCGAGTATTTTTTGTTCAAAAGAAATTGAAATTATATTTTTTCATGAAATACAAAAAATTAATTACACTTAATCAAATTTCAGAATTATTTTTGTTTATAACTATGAAGTGAGAGTAGAGAATAGAAATCACAACACAAGAGTATCCAATCAAATTAGTCTCGATCTAGTGAAGAGAAATCCATTTTAAATAGATGCATACACGTGTTTTCTTCAAAATTAAAATTCGAGATGGAGACAAACAAGTTTGAGGTATTGATATTCACACCGCACACTACAAGTGTTTTATTAATAATATTATTGTTATTTTTAAATTTTATATAGTATACATATTCAATATATTGAATATTTTTTAATTTAAGTATTATAATTATAATAAATATGATATTTTTTAATTTAAGTATTATAATTATAATAAATATGATATGAATGAATTTAAATTACACAAACTCCATCCTAAACGAGAAAATTTAAACTGCCGTAAATTTTACCTCCAATAAAAATCGAGAAGAAATGTATATTTTTTACGACCAATGAGAGTGCAAGGATTGGAGAGACAAAGCCTGTTGCCATGCCCAGTAGGGAGTATCTGTATATAACTTTTCTTTTCTTTTTCAATTCACTTTCGTTTTCTTCTCTCACACAAAGGCGTTAATATCCACAAAATTATTACTATCCATTCTCTCTCTTTAATGGAGAGAGAAGAAGGTGACTGAACCTCACCGACTTTTTTTTTTTTTTTTAATTATTTTGCGTTTGAATCACTCTCTTTCATCTTGTTGCAGTGTTCGAGTTTCTCGGTTGCGTTCCTCTGCTTCAGAGACTTCCTAAATCATCTCTACGGACCATATCTCAACTTGTTATTGTCAAAAACTATGGTAAATTACTAATGAGTTTTTAGTTTTTATAATTTTACCTTGTTTTGTTGTTTAATTGAATTTAATTAATGCAATCAATTATGAGTGAAGATGTTTGGAATTCAATGAAAATTTTGGTCATGCAGTGGTAGCTTTTTTATTTTTGTTGTTATTGTGTTTCCAGTGTTTTAGAAAATTTATAGTTTAAAGAATTTTGAAAATTGATTGGAAGAGATGTTTGATTTAGGGAAAAGATGGTTGATGAACTATTTGGACCACGATTTCCTGCAGTAGCAAATACATAGTGTAGTTTCACGCAGTAGTTGATCTTAGTTTGATTTTAGATCAGACAGTGTAGATCACACAATCAAATTTACTCTGTGAAACAATTCAGCCGTCAAACAAAATCAGACGGTTTAGAGCTGTGACTGCGTGATGCAGTTACATTAGGGAATCCTGTTCTGAACTATTGAGTGCATTAATGTTTTCAATTTTTGAATAATTGGTTCTTGTGTAGAGCCGGGAGAGTATGTCGTTCGTGAGGGAGATCCTGGAGAGGGTCTTTACTTCATTTGGGAAGGAGAGGTATGTTTTATTTTTATTTTTTTATTCATGTTATATTTCAGAATTGAAAGTAGTGTACAAGTGTTATTGGATTGCCTGTGGTAATGTAGAGGTCTAACGATGGAGAAATGGGGTGTTAAGATTTTGTTTATGCAGTATTGTTTCTTTGAAATTTTACAGTTTTGTACGTAATGTTTTTCCTGGTTTGCAGGCTGAGGTTCTTGGATCTGGTCTTGCTGACGATGAAAATAATATAGAGTTTCAACTGAAAAGGCATGACTATTTTGGTTTTGGTAATGAACTTCATTCTTATGCAGCTATGTTGAAAACTGTTCTTTATTTTGAAGTGTTTTCCCTTCATTTCAAAAGGTTTAGGCTTGTTGGGTGTTTCTGTCATCATGGTTTCATTATTCTTAATTATGTGTGTTAGAATAATCAATATCTTGAAATTATCTCGTAAACTAGGTTATTAAAGTGTCCATGCTTTGTTCATATATCATTTTTGCATCTTAGAATATTAATGATATTTTAGGCGTGGTTTCTAGTTTTTGTAACATTGTCTGACCCGTTTCCTTATTTAATTAGTATCATAGTTTATTACTAGACTACTAATATAAATAGGTTTTGGTGGTCTTTAATTTGACACATCATTATCCACAAGAGAAAGTAGTTTTATCATACCTGTCCTTCTAATTTCAGGAATATTCTGCACTGGAATATGGAAATTAGTTAAAATTTATTTACTCATTCAAATGAGGTTTTGCTGGTCTAAAATACATAGGTTTTGTTTGATAGTTTTGTGAATGAGCAATTACAGAAGACTAATGTGAATTTTCAACTTGCAGGTTTATCAAATGCAGTTCACCATGCTGATGTGGTAGCTTTGACCAAGGTTTCTCTTTTTGGTTTCTTGTCCTTCTCCCTTCCAATATAACTGTAAATAAAATGGTTTTTTTCTCGATTCTAAAACAACTTTTTTTTTGTTTGCTATGCCAGCTATCCTGTCTAGTGCTTCCCCATGAGCACTCGGCACTGTTGCAGCCAAAGTCTATCTGGAGTGCAGAAAAAACTCTTGAGACATGCTCGCCTGTGGAGCATATATTGCATGTGGAACCAATTGAGGTACGTAACACACATTATATATTATATAATTGATATGGTACTTGGGTGCGTTTGTTTCAGATTTTTTCATGAAAAAATCTATTTTTTTAAACCAAAAATTATTTTGTAGGGTTAAGGGTGTTTGTTTTAGATTTTTTAAAAATCATTTTGTTAAAAAAATCATTTTTTGGCTAAAAATGAAAAGCTAAAAATAGTAGCTTCTCAAATTCGCTAATGCGATAGATGAGAGAGAAAGATGCCAAAATTTTTAAAAACATGGAACTTAACCACTGATAAGAGAAAATGATGTAAATCTTACCCTTTTTGAAAAATCCAAAATTACCCTCCATCAATTTTTGTTCCGTACTGCATATTTCACGCACTCAATTGTGATAGTTTTTCTCCTTCCACGAGTCTTTGATATAGGTTTTTAATCAACTAAGTTTCCTTCTCCTTTTCAATTTTTTTACATTTTTTTTATTGTTTTTACGCCTTTTATTTAAATCATTTTATTTTTATAGGGTATTATAAAAGTTATGTCATTTATGGTAATTTTGTAGTTTAAAAAATCACTTTTATAAAATTGTATACAAACAGATTAAAAATCATTTTTATGATAGTAAACAAACGAAAATAAAAAAAAAAAATCATTTTTAAACAAATCTCTACAAAATAATCTCTAAATTTTTTAAACTAAAAATTATTTTTATTTAATCTCAAACAAACGCACTCATTGTCCTGGTTTATCTTTGATAATAAGTAGTAAAACACTAACTTTCCTTTAATTAAGTCTTATATCTTTCTACTCTTTCTCTTTGGAAGGTAGATATTTTCCGAGGAATAACACCTCCAGATGCTCCAACATTTGGGAAGGTGTTTGGGGGACAGATAGTTGGACAGGTATGAATATGATAAAAAACTATCTTCTTCATATAGCACTTTCTAAGGGTAGACTTCTTATGAGGTAATGTGTCAATCCCCAGGCACTAGCTGCAGCAACAAAGTCTGTTGATTGTCTAAAAGTTGTTCATAGCTTACATGTGTATTTTCTTCTTGCGGGGGATTTTAACAGTAAGCATGTTTAATCTCTGAACTTTGTTGACAGTGCTCTGATGTAACTCCCTTTTCTCTTTTCCCCCTACTTCTTTTCCTTGCTTTAAAGATCCATTTTTCTCTTCTTTATCCACCTGTTAAATTATTTTAGAAAAGCAAGTTTGTTTTGTACTTTATTTATAAATTACATTTGCAAGTGGCTGTGTTTTATTTTTGGTTGGCAGTTTCAAAGTTTTGTTCTTGGTGAATCTCACTCCTGGATTTTCTTCACCTTATTCTCTTTACTGTTGTGTATGTTTGTTTTGGTAGAATAGCTTCAACTGTTTATATTTTGCTTAAATGACACTGAGAGACGAGAAATCCATAGATACTCCTGGAGAACCAAATTTTGAGACATGTTGTGAATAAAACAGCTGATTGACTAATAGATCATAATCCGTCTAAAGGCAGGGGTGGCAAAATAATCCATGTATCTACTGTCCAACCAACCTATTCATACATAAATCCAACCCAGCCCATCCGATTGTCAAAATAAGAAGATATGGATTGAGTTTGGTTGAATTCATAATATTGATGAATTGGCTTAAGATTTAAGAAGCATGATCTCGTGCTTAGACTCATCGATTGGATGGAGCTGACACCAGTTCATTGAGAAGCACATTTGAGAGTGTCGGAAGGCTTTCATTATAGCTTGAACGGCCATGGTGCAATATAATTTGAGGATTTCTAGTTGATGATATTATGACAAAATCCACTAATATTTTCTCCTTTCATATTTCTTGTCTTATAATATTAAATTTATTGTCGTTGACAGTTGACGCTGTTGTTTGCCTAGTTTCACGTGTTTCAATTTTATAGCCAGAATTATTTTTCTTTAGATTCTTTGTTTAGTTTTTATATTTCGCGTCGAAAAATGATAATGTACAAATACAGGTTACAAAGTTTATATTCGTTTTTAATTCATTATTTGTCTGAATTTCTCTTTCTGTTAGCTTGCCAAAGTAGAGAGAAAACTTAAAAGAGAAAAAATTGTAGCGAGAAAAAGTTGTAGAGGGATAAAAGTTTCCTAAGAGAATGAAAGTTTATGGAGAGAAGTAATTTTACAGTTGAGTTGGATATCCATCCATAAAAAAGTCATTACTGGATGGGTTGGATCATTTTTAATAAATAGGTCATGGATGGATTGAATTTTTTTAATGCATATTAAAAGATCATAAATGGATTAATAGTTTCTTTATGACCCATCCATTATATTTAAATGCAAAATATCTAAACTATCCATTAAACACGTGCAATTCATTATCATCATTCACATACTATGTGTTTTATGAGTACTGCTAATTCATCTATTTGTTTGAAATCGTGTAAATGTTATACAATATGTGCACTTTTCTATTCCAGTACCAATTCTATATAAAGTTAAGCGTCTGCGTGATGGGAAGAGCTTTGCTACAAGGAAAGTAGATGCAATTCAAAAGGGAAATGTCATATTCACTTTGATGGCTTCATTTCAGGTAATCCTCATTTTCTTGAGTTGGAGTTAGATAAATTTTCAGTCATTTTTATGTATTTATTTGTTTAGCTGCGATCAGGTCAAGTTAAACACTCTGTATTTCATTTTCTTATCATTCTTAAATGAATACAGTATGATAACAGAAAATTTTAGCATTAAAGACAAGCAGTTATCTTTAACTTCATATATTTCAAATAGTAGTTACTGCTGGGAATTAAAAGATGAAATGCCATTTGGAGGACCATCCTGATAGTGCAACTATATAAAATGATATCCCAATCTTCTGTTTTCTTGGTATGAAAGGCATTTATATATACTTGGGTTGTGCTTGATTGGATTTAGTCCTGCCATGGATAGGAATTTTGATGCACTATCACCAATTAATAAATGAGATGCTGTCTAGCATTGTCAATTCAAATCATAAGAATATAAATCTATGACGAGTTTCCCTTTTTTGTATCAGTTATTTTTCAGAAAAAACTATTTAAATGTAAACAATCTATCTTTGAACTTTATGCATGATAGGGAATAATGATGTTGTTTGATCTATGTCGCCTACACTGTGTTAGACATCTTATTAGTGAACAATAATTATGGCAGTGATGGGTAGTTATGTTTTTATTATATGTCAGTTATGTTGTTTATTTTTAGGAATAAATATCTAGTGGGATAAGGCTCGGTGCAGTTGCAGTATAAGTTTTTCATGATTGCAAAGTATAACATGGTTGATGTAGTTTTGTCTTTAGTTGTTTTCATTTTATTGGTATGTGTTCTTTTAGCATATATGTTCTAATACTAGTTGAGAATTCTATTTTGCATTTGAGGTATATTTACTTTTGTTGTTACCTAAATTCTACAGAAAGATGAATTAGGATTTGAGCACCAGGAAGTGTCTATGCCATCTGTCCCTGACCCAGATAAGGCAAGTAACCGAGTTATATTCAATAGAAAAGGCCAAATGCTGCTAGGAATTTAGGACTAATAGATTTTGCTCTCTGTTATAGCTTGTATCACTGGAAGAGTTACGAGAGCAACGTCTTATTGACCCTCGTCTTCCAAGGTAAGATTTATTATCCTGCTTGATGCAATAATTTTCTATACTTGTTTATTTTTTATTTAGATTCAATTCTAGTGTGTGTCTGTATAATGTTTTTCTGTGCCATATTTACAAATTTGGTTGCTTCAGAACTTACCGGAACAAAGTTGCTACAGCTGAATTCATTCCCTGGCCCATAGAGATACGATTCTGTGAACCTAAACCTGCAACAAATCAGACCAAAACTCCTCCTAGGTTAGCTGGGTGCTCTACTCCAATTTTTGCTTACATTATACCAGTATTTTATGCTATTTTTTATGGAAGATTTGGAAGGAGGAGAAAGAAAAGCATCAGGATAACTTTTAGGAATACAGCAATCCTATGCCTTCCTTTCTCTGTAAATCATTTTCACATAGCCTTGATATCTGGGCTTCTTAATGGTACTACATATTATCTAAACTTATCTAAATTTGAATGTAGTTTGAGATACTGGTTCAGAGCAAGGGGAAAACTGTCAGATGATCAGGCCTTGCATAGGTACATATTTTTTATTTATTGTTATTCTTGTTTCTAATGGTTTAGCAAAATTGGCAAATGCATGAACTGGGAGGGCTTTTACTGATGTTCTAAACTGGGATCATTGGGCGTGAAAGTGTTGAGTTTATATGAAAATTTGTTGTAATGGAAAACTTTGTTATGAGAGAACTTGATTTGAGAATTTGTGAAAATGGAGATTGTGGAAAATTCTATTTTATTGTACGTATGCATCTAAGTTGAACCTATTTCAAGGACCAAGTCTCAAAAGCTTAAGTTGCGAGTTATTAGGTGAATACACATGACTGGTTTTATATCTAACAAGTTCACTTAGCAAGAACCCTTTGAGCTTATAGTTTATGGATTCACAGGCCCATTTTACTTTGCTGAAATTCAACTCTTAAATAGAAGAATGGGGAGGCAAGGATCATACTTATAACTTATAAGTTATATCCACTTGGACAAGTGACTTTGATCCACATCGAGACCAACTATCCAAATAGTAAAACAATCAATGGTCTTATATCTAATAATCTGTGTTTGTTTTGTATTGCAGGTGTGTGGTGGCATTTACTTCAGATCTATTATTTCTTCAAGTAAGTATGAATCCCCACCGCCGGAAAGGCTTAAAGACGCGCGCTGTGAGTTTGGACCACTCGTAAGTATCACAGTCCTTTTGGTTTCTACGATAGGTTATTTATTATTTATTAAAATAATAACATGAGGCATACCTAGCAAGTTTTCAAGCTTTCTAGCATATTGTTTTATGTTTTCTACTTTTATTTTTATTTCAGCTTGTGGTTTCACAGACCTGTAAGAGCTGACGACTGGATACTATTTGTGGTAAGTGTTTTCATTATTTTGGGAAAGTCTCAGCCTACAACAATAAAATTCGTGGTAAAAACATTTTTTAGGAACAATTAAACTACTCAAGTAGATTATTATGTCTATAAATGGTTACTCATTAACCACATTTTGCATATCAATAACTAGTTGAGTGGTTGACTTTTCCTAAAGTCAAAGTATTTTCACAAAATTTTGTGTGTTGTGACTTTGTTAATACACCCAATCTAATTTGTTCTACAGATCTTTAGTCCTAGTTCCTTTAATGGGCGCGGCTATGGTACAGGCCAAATGTTCAATAAAAAAGGAGAGGTAAAGGATTACCTGCTCACGTCACTTCATCTATTACCTCTATCTTTCTTGGCGCAGTGCAATTCTATATAGGGCTCCTTTTCCTTCCTTTTCATGTGTTGTGTGTGTTCTATGCTTTTGTCAGCATAAGTCCCCTCTCTTTTCCCTGGTTTAGCTTGTCTAAGTTTTTCCATTGTTGATTTGCAGCTTCTTGTTTCATTGGTTCAAGAAGGCCTGACAAGGACGTTTAATCCCAAAAGTTCAGCCATCAACTCTAAGTTGTGAACTTTCGTCAAACAAAAATAACAGCTAAAAATGCACGTGACATGTGGTTTTCTTTTTAGTTCTCTTTTTATGCAGCTCTTACTTCAATTTTTTATTTATTAGAAATACAATCATGAGTTATAAAATCTGCTAAAATACCCTTATACTTTGTATAAGTTAAAACAAAACAAATAGAAGGAAGTGTGATTAGTGATTATATTTAGTTAGACTTTGTATGGATGTGGTCAGTAGTAATAGAGAAGGCATATTGAGATAGTGTACTACCTGATTTGTATCATGTACTAGTTGTTTGTGGTTTACTGGCAAGGCCGGCCCAAGGGGGAGGCGCCTAAAGCCCTTGCTTTAGGCCTCGCCAAAAAATAATTTTTTTACTTTAATTTTTATGCGATATAGAGGTCCAATAATATATTATCAAAACCCTTTAACCATATATAGAAACAATAAAGCCTCCAAAAAAAAATTTAATTAGCCAATTAAAATTGATGCAACTATTTATGAAGATGAGATACTATACCGTTAAAAAAATCTTTTAATATTAAATGCATTCTTTTTCACTAAAAACCATCTTATATTTTTTACTAAAATTGTCTCTTAAAACTATTCGTCTGAAACTTTCATGTCAACGCGACAAGAAGTTTTTTCACCCTTGGCCCTACTTCCTTATTCCTTGCTTTGATTTTGTTTTTCGTTTTGAATTTTTATTGTGTGAGTAGCTTTTGTCAGTGGTCAAAATATATTAAGGCATATGTTTTTAATTTATTCGTCTCTTTTTCATCTGTAATCTGTTAAGTATTAAGTAAATATTTTTATTCTAAATTATTAGTCTTTTTTTTAATTGTAGCAGAGATCAACCTTTTCTATATATTTGGCTGAAACTAGAAAAATATTTAAATGGATTAGCTTTATTATCAATTGAAAAAGAATTGTTAAACGAATTGGATTACAATAATTTGATAAATGATTTTGCATAAAAAAAAAGTACGTAAGATCAATTTTTAATAAAAATACTAATAATTTATTTATTAACTTTGAAAATGCCCCGTCTGCATAATTTCGCTTTAGGCCTCATAATGGGTTGAGTCGGCCCTGTTTACTGACAGCGATGGAGAACTTGGCTTCACACATGTTATCTTCTCTTTAGATTCTAAAGTGGTCGTTGATGCCTTCAATTCTCCATTTCAAGCCTCAACATATATGGAAATGATTTTATCTAGGTGTAGCTCTATTTCACAACAACTCTCATGGGAGTTTTCTAAGAGAGGTTAAAATAATTGTTCACAATATTGCTGAAGCGGTCATATATAATGTCTGCTATCTCCTTTATTTTGATTTTCCAACATGTATTGATCCTTTAATAATAATAAGAATTATATAAAAAATGTTTAATTGTAATTTTAATCCCTCTATTTTTTTGAAATTGATTTTCATATTTTAAAAATCGATAATTTTAGTCTCCCTCTCTCTGATTTTTTAATTAAAAAATGATGACATGTTTTAAATAACATGACATATGATATGATAATGTAGAATGATTAATACCTATGAAATTAGAATAAAACATCGTAAAAAACTTAGATTTTTAACTTTGGAAATTTTTTATATTTTAATTTAATTAATGACATATAAATAATAAATGTATCTAGATAGGTTTATATTATAGAATTGTATGTTATGTCATTAAAAATATGTGAAATCGTTATTTTTTAAGTTCAAAAATATAAAAAAGTGATCAAAATTGTCGACTTTTAATTAGTCTAGTGGGATTACGTTTAATTAGTCTAGTGGGATTACGTGAATCCCACATACACAACAGGTATACACATACTTCTTTTTTTAACGCAACACAAACTTTTCAAAAAACAGTATACACAATTTGTTTTACAAATAGTCTAGTGGGATTCACGTACACAGTTTTTTTTCTTTTCAATTATTATTATCAATTAGATTGTATTCATGGAACAAATATACAGATAGTTATCATGCTAGATACACTAAAAAAGGATAAAAGACACATGTACTTTTGCCAAGACTGCGCCTTATATTAACATTAATAATCGCCTAGTTTGTTTTAGATTATTAAAAAAGTGATTTTAATTTTATATTCTTAAAAATAATGTTTATGAAAAGTTATTCAGAGAAAGTTTTCTCAAATCATTTGTTATAAATTAAAAAAGTAATTTATATATTTATTGTTAAGAAATTTTAACATCATAAAAATTACATTTTAAAAAGAAAATATATCTTAAAAATTATTTTTGTGATAATTTAGCTTCTCATTTTAAACATTTTTTAAAATTTTATTACTAGAAAAAATTGTAGTAAAAAGCTGAAACACTTAAAAAAAAAAATTAATGAGAAACTATTTAGATCAATTTTTTATTTAAATTTAAAAAAAAAAAATCATTTTAAAAGCTATAACAAAAAGATTAAATTTTTTCAAAATTATTTGTAAAAGAAGCTATAACAAAAAAGAAACTAACACCATTTTTGGTACGACGGACTATTATTGTTGCTGCTGCTGCTGCAAAAAGGTGTACTTCTTTTGAATGTAAAACAAAATTAACGATTTTCTTGCAACCAGGAAAGTAATGATTTTATCTTTGCTTGAGTATTACATACAAACTTCCTTTATCTCAGTTTTAATTAATATAATTTTAAGAGGATGTTATCATCATCAGATGTCTGGGTGGTGTAGTTGGTTATCACACTAGTCTCACACACTAGAGGTCCCCAGTTCGAACCTGTGCTCAGACAAACAACTAATATTGTGTTTTTTGATATTTAATATATTTGTTGTATTAATTAAAATAATCAAATTAATATTATTAATTTGAAATAATATTGATTACAAATAAAAAATATTAAAGTAAGTTTCTTGAGGGTTGCTTACTTTAATATTTTACAGTATACAAAGAGACTATTTACTAAGTGTTCGTTTGATTTCAATTTTAGAGTAGTAAAATTGATTTTAGCATATTTAGATGATGTTAAGTAAAATTGATTCGACATCCAAAATTGATTATAACTTAAAGCTATGATTTGTAGCTTTTGAGTCCAAACTTGATACTTATATTGAAATTTATTGTTGAATTTACTTTTATCTAATCATCCATGTTGGTTCATATAATATATTAAACAAATTAAACAAGTTGAACAAATTGTTACGACAACATAAAATATTTTTTTATGTCGAAGAAAAATTCCATAATATCGTGATAACGTTTTTCCGCATAAAAAGATACTTTATGTTGCAGTTACAACTTGTTCAACTCAGAATGTGGTTGAATATGTTGGTGAAAATTTCAGGTGTTTTCGGCTTTGATAGATGCTGGCCATTTATGGGAGAATGCCACATTATATGTCAGCTTGGAGCCTTGAAATCAATTCTGCAAAACTCCAGAAATGGCTGACAAAGAAATTGAAATTGTTTCTTTGAATTGGATAAATCTGAATGTTGTCTTTGATTATTGTGATCAATAATATGTGCAAGATTAAGAAAAAATGAAAATAGACATAGGGCATATTAGAAAGTATGCTTTTCTTATGTTATTATATTAAAAAATAAGTGTAAAAATGATAGAAAATAGTGTAAATAACACTACTAAATACTAATTGACCTTATTGTGGGTATCAATGTGACATATTGCAGCCAAACTATGGAATAACAGGAGCTCATGGTAAAAGAGTTACATAACTTGCACAAGATACAAAAATTTCCTTTTTCAGTAAACTTTTAATGAACAAAAAAACATGTTTTGCTTTCATAATGAAAAGTCCAACTGCTACTAAAAGTATGATGGAACATGTACGAGTCTCTTGCTGAATTTTAAAAATGTTAATAGAAAAAGGACCAAGGGAAAAAAATATAGTAAGTTTATAGAAACTGATAATACACTATACTTTTGGTTGAATGAACAGGTGTTCCAATGGACAGGTTGCGCACGTAGTAAATCCGTGATTGCACGCCAAAGGATTACTCGGTCACTTTTTCTGATCGAAATTGTTCCTTTGTCCTACCATAATAAACAGGATCCGCAGCTGGAAAAGTGATGAAATTCCATCCAAAAGCTGATCCTCCAATAACGTATGTGCCGGGTGTCTGACTGTCTTCAGCCACAGATGGTCGCGCAAATGATTTCTCTACTTGAGATTGCTCTGAAGACTTGACATGTTGAGGCTGCTGCTTCGCTTGCGAAACTACTTGCGCTTTCATATCATTGTATAACTTCAGCACAGTTTTCAGTTCTGCAATTACAAGTTAAAGTAAAAAAGCATATTACACAATTCAAGCAACCATCTATATGCCGTTTGAATTATGATTTGATAGTTTGGTCAACTTACGGTCTTGAATTTCATGGGATGCCTTGCAATTTTTGTAGTCAGGAGTTTGGAGAACCTTGAAGATCAAACAGCAGCAATCATTAGACACTCGTTTTAGTATTTTGAGCAAAAACATAAATTCTACGAATCAAAACAAAGGGAATTGAGATTTTCAGTCAACCGAACTATAAGGGACATCGTTCAATATATATTCATATCAGCTTCAAAGAAAACGACTTCACAGAATAGCTCTTTAAAGTTCGTAACACGTGACTTGGATCGGATCAGATCGTAGAAAAGAAACTACTAGCTATGTACATAGTAGTCCAGTACAACATATAGTCAATGCATAATGGTGCCACAAAGCTTGCGAGAGTTTATCACAATTAATGATGCATCTTCATAAGAGGAGCGTGCACTTGCTACTGTAAAATAAAAGAGCTACAATAAAAAAAAAAAAGGGAAGTACCAAATTTGTGCTGAATCAGATGGTCAAATGGACCATTTATTTTTCTTTTCGTTTTCTTATTCGGGAAAGTACTAAAAATGAACAAATTTTTGTAGAGAAACCATGGAAACTCCCCATCTCCTTGAAAACTGCATCCTATATCGTTCTTTATTCAAAATTTTGTAAAATTTCTACATGGCAGGTTCCTAAGAAGGATCTAGATCCTCTAAAGCACAGGGTATATTTAGGAATAGGTACAAGTGGTAATCATCGATGAAAATAAAGGGACGCATTACATAAATGAGTTATTATCTAAGAGATGTATTTTATAATTATGTAGCCATCTAAATATTGAATTTTTCGTCAGCAGCTATCAACTTCTGAACTCTACTGTCCAAAGTCCACCAGACACTTTGGATCCACATTCCCAAGAGAACCGATAAAAAAGCAAAAGGGGTTATAAGGCTATACAAATTCTCACAAAGAAAGCAGGTGATCAGGTCTTAAGTATGACAAAATGAAACAAAAACTACTATGTAATCAAATATAATACTTTCAGATTTTCAATTTTCCAACCGCATTATTTTAACACGTGAATATCGGTATAAGCTGGAAGGCAACCAGAGGGAACAAGGGTAAAGATAGAAAATAACAAACATGTTGCTACTCGACCAATCGCCCAATCATTCATTTTCCCATACTACTCCCTTTTACGATATATCTCACAGCAAATTCCTTATCAATAAGTTTACAATCCAAGTATCCAAACTCGTCTAACCCAGGTCTCTCACACCATTAAGTTAATAAACTGTCAATGCTGAAGCAGAAAAAGAGAGAATACTCGAAGCGAAATCTAGATATAAGATACTGAGATTAGATAAACCTAATTATCTTACTAGGTCCAGAAATAGGACTCCTAACAAATAGTGTAATACATAAAAAAAGTCTCCTTTCCTTTGATTATGAACTTGTCCTTACTACATGTTATTGACAATCAATGAAAACCCCCTAAAACTAGAATGAAATCCCTAACATTGGTAAGCCAAATTTGATATGAATAACATTCTCCTATGGACAAAACAGTAAAAAAAAAAAAAATAAACAAAACAAAAGCAAGGTAAAAACTTTCACACACCAATTTAGCCCTAAATTGAAAATAAAAAATGAAAGAATTGAAATCCCTAACAAGAATATAAATTCAATTGTTTCAGGAACATATATTTCATCAAATACAATAATGAACAAAGAAAAACCTAGATAAGATAACAACAATCATACTCGCATTCCACGAAAAAAAAAAAGATTTTGATAGGATTTAAGGTATTTAGGTAAATGGGGTAGTAAGTAATGTACCTGGATAAAATGGGGGCGAAGATCTCGAATAAGGGCACGAATCTTGAAGTAATTGGAATTGGAATTGTCAGTGTCGAGTGGCCTCTTCTTGGTAGTGGGAGTTTGAAGAGTTGGAGCAATTACAGGTGTTTTTGCTTCTTCCATAGATGATGAAATGCGATGCCCTTTCTATAACTTCGTACCAATCTATATACAGTAGATTCGTAAGTTTTTAGTCTCTATAAAATTTATGTAATTAATTTTCAAGTTTAAATACAATTTTAGTCTTCATATTTTACTTATTCGTAATTTTGATCAATTACTTTTAAAATTCTGAAATTTGATGACGTAGCAATTAATGAGATTGATGTGTCATCCATATCATAATTACTTGCAATTTTATTAATTAGTAAAAAAGTAATACCGTTATAATACATTTATAAGTTTTAAATTAAAGCAAAACACTTAATAAAAAGTAAAGAAAAGAAACCTAAAATTTGTTAAACCAAAGTTATGAACCTAAAACAAAAACGTAAACAAAGTAGAAATACAAACTCAGAAATAGAAGAAGAATGAAGAACGAAGTCACAAAATTGAAGAACAAGAACGATGCTAGATGAGCCTTAATCGTGAATCCCATAAGAATCGTCTCTTGCAATTATTGTCGTCTCATTCTCGTTCTACTGTGTTCTTTGTAATGGATTCAAGGGAAAAGTATATTTCCAAGTATGTGATTTTTGTGGTTTGTCATGTGTGTTCGTATTGGTTACTATCAATTACAAATGGAGTTTAGGGTTTTCGTGAATGGTTTAGTGTTTTACTGGGTAAAAATCGTTCATTCATCGCATTATGAAGTTTGATTTGAATTAAGTTCTGATTTATGTGGTTATTTTGTTTAGGATTTTTTTGTGATTTTGTTTAATCAAGTTATGATTTTTACAAGCCACCCACAGTTCAAATTGTTAGATTACAAATATACCATGGCGGCATGTTTGTAAATAATCTTTGCAAAATGCGTGTTGATGAAATGAATTGGGATTGGGATGCAAACTGCATGTTGTATATGGATATAAGAAGAATAATAACAAATTTGGGTTATAAAGAAGTTAGATGTTTATGGTATAGGCCCCCAAAGTATTCACTTACTCATGGATTGAGGTCTCTTAAATCAGATGCTAATGTTATCCAATTTATTGAAGATGTGAAAGGTAATGAACTTGTAGAAGTTTATATGGAGCACCTTATTGATACTCCAATTATAGTTGTGAATGACAAAAATAAGAAAAGACAAAGTGTTGAGGAGGAAATAGTTATTGATGTTGATGAATACAAGCTTGAGGGTGATGGTGGTGGTGAATGTGATAGTGAACCTGAAGTTGTAGTTGAAAGTGAAGATGGACCTACAGTTGTAGTTGAAGAAGCCGAACTTGAAATTCAAGATAGACCTGAATTTGAAGATGAAGTGGGTAGTGAAGATAATGACTATGTTTGGAGTAGTGAAGATGATGTTAGTGAAGATAATGAGAGTTTTGATGAAAGTGAAGAAGATATGAATTGGTAAAGAGCAATGAACAGAATGAAAGACATGAATGAGGCTGCTTGGAAAGATATGATGAAACTTCCTCCTAGAACATGGACTAGGTCTGCATTTTCCACTAATACACAATGTGACCTACAAGTCAACAATATATGTGAGGCATTCAACAAGGCAGTATTGGAGCATAGAGACAAACCAATAATAATATTGCTTGAGGGTTTAATACACTATATTTCAGATAGAATTGTCACCCAATGGGAACATATGTCCAAATATAAGGGCAACATATGTCTTAAGATACAACAATTGCTGGAAAAGGAAAAGAGGGCTACTGAAGGTTGGAGTCCACGTTGGATGGCTGATGATCCTTAGGAAATGTTTGAAGTGTCCAACGAATTTGAGACATATAAGGTTAACTTGGGTGCTAAGACATGTGCATGTAGGAAGTATGACTTAACAGGTATACCATGTTGCCACAACATTTCTTGCATGTGGCATAACCATGTTGCCCCAAAGGATTTTGTTTCATCATATGACAAGTAATATAATGATATTGTTTTTATCTGTTAATTAAATATGATAAACCACATTCTTACTATAGTTATAATGTTTCGGGAAAAACATTTTTATGTCTACATATGGATACACAATGAAATCAACAAATGGTTCTACTATGTGGCCTATATCAGAGAGTGAACCAATAAATCCCCCTGTAATGAGTAGAGCACCAGGCAGACCCAAGAAACAAAGAAATAAAAGTAATGATGAACCCAAAAGGTCAAACATACTACCAAGAACACTTCCAACTGTGAAAAGCAAAAAATGTGGCAAGTTTGAGCACAACAAAAGGACATACAAAGGTCAAATTGCTGGTGATCGTGAAATCATGAAAGGTGGAAATAAGGTAAAATCGCTACTGCTCAATAATTGATGGTGATGTTCTTATAAAATATTAGTTGATGCATTGCTAAACCGCTACTTGTTCAATAATTGATGTTGTTTTTATGTAGAGGACAAAGAGAAAAAGAATAGAAACAGGTCAAGGTGCACAAGTAGGTCTACAAGCACCTCAAGGATCACGAGCATCACAAGTTGTAATAACTCAAAGATCACAAGCACCTCAAGGATAACAAGCACCAAGTCAAAATACTTATCGAATGGCCTTATATATGACTTTAATGATGTAATTTTTTGTTTAGGCATAATTTGTAATGTGCAGTGGCACTGACTTCCAATGTGTAATTGCAATATTATTTTATTTGGTTCTCTAATTTTAAAATGGCCCTGTTATTTTGTATGACAACTAAACTGACCCTCTTATTTTGTATGGCTTGGTTTTTATACATTACTAGTTTAATTGTTGATTTAATACCAAACTGGTTTAATTTGTGTTTATTCTAGTTTAATTTATTTATTTTCTATTTTAATTTAGGACTGGTTTATATTGATACTAGTTTAATTTAGTTGGTTTGGGACTAGTTATATTGCGACTGTTTAGTTAGAACTGGTTTATATTGATACTGGTTTGGACTGGTTTAAGATTGATTTGTATTGGAACTGGTTTAGAACTAGTTTAATTGAGACTGGTTTGGAACTGATTTAATTGAGACTGGTTTGGAGCTAGTTTGGGACTGCTTTGGAACTAGTTTGGGACTAGTTTAGGACTGATTTAATTGGGATTGGTTTATAATGAGACTGGTTTAAGACTGAACATAGTCATTACATCTTATTTGGAATTGGTATAGAACAATATCTTTGACAACAATTAACACAAAATAACAAGCTAAAGAAATTGGCATCATGCACCCAATTTGACACCCTATTTGGCAACATGCACAAAAGTTGACAATTTAACACACTAATTTGACACATTATTTTTTTGTGTTATTGACACTGGTTTCATTATAGCAATTAGAACATTTGACACAATTACAACATTTCATTAAAAAAAACAATCATTTGATTATATGAACATAGTCATTACAGCTTCACACAATTACAACATCTTAACAAAAATAACAAGCTATACATGAACCTAAACAACAAGTTAAACAACAACCTATTTCAAAACATGTGTTGCAACTAATGCAAACACAAGTATTACAACAAACACCCAAGGCAAACCAGAAGAAAAAAAATCCATAATTTTAATTTTCTTCTTCATAATTTTGATCTTCTTCTTCAACCCTTCTTCATTTATCTTTGAGTCATTCATAAACTTCATCAACTCTTCATTCTTTTCCTTTAGAGATATTATAATCTCCTTAGCACGAATGGTCATATCTTTATCAAGCCAGTAAAAAAGTTGCATACTTTTGTTCCCTTTATCTACAACAAACAAACCAGAAAATAGGTTAGTGAAAATTCCATTCAAACCATAAAATTAATTAAATCCCTAAATTCTATTCCAATAACAATCCTAGAATTTAGGGATTAAATTCCTAAATTCCATTCCAAGAACAATATGGAAATCCAATAAATCCATGAAAATATTTTCAATTTTGGAGTTGCATATTAAATCATTATCAATAACATTACATCATTATCATATTCAAAAAATTTATTAACTCTCTACTCCTTATTTTATATAAATCATTAACACAATTATGAAACTAACTTAGAACATTAAAAAGAACCAAAACTGAAACAAGTTATACGGAACAAATTAGCTCATAACATAATATAGATTAATGACTACATGCTGCATCATGAGCATCATTATGATTAATTAGAAGCATACCAGGGCCATAGTTGTTATTGATCGTATCAAGAATCTATTAAGGTCCTTCTTTGTCTAACTGAGGACCTAACAAAGTAGAAAACAAATTACAATTCAGAAAGTATATAAATCAAATCATAGTTATTGACTAAAAATGTGCAACTCCAAAATGGAAAATATTTTCTCAAATAGGAAATCTTTAAACCCCATTCAAAACTAGCATTCAAAACATTAAACCATTCACGAAAACCCTAAACCCCATTCAAAATATTAAACCATTCACGAAAACTCTAAATCCTATTCAAAACCAACAGTATTTGATAGCAACCAATACGAACACACATAACAAACCACAAAAATCACATACATAGTAACATACTTTTCATCCTCTAATTTTGTCCATGAAGAAAATATCGAATCATACGGATTTTGTGGAGTTCCATCGCAACTTCTTTTTCTTTTCTTTACACTTTGGTTTAACAAATTTTAGGTTTCTTTTTTTTTTTTTAAGTGTTTTGCTTTATTTTTAAAACCTATAAAAGTATTATAATGGTATTACCTATTTACTAATTAATAAAATTGAAAATTAAATATGATATGGATGACACATCAACCTCATTAATTGTCACGTCATCAAATACAAGAGTCAAGATTAGAGTTGGACAAAATGTCATAATTTAAAAAAATAGGGTACCAAAATTGTGAATCAAAAAATAGGATGACCGAAATTGCGGATTGAATAAAATAGAGGGACCAAAACTGTATTTAAACCTAATTTTTATAATTTTAAGTGGATTTCTATTTATTATTAAATTTTTTGAATGTGTATGTTTAAAATATTATAAAAATACATTTTTGAATAAATCATTATTTTAGTTTTTAAAAATATATGACGATATTATTTTAATCTCCAAATGAGTAAAAATTTCAAATAATCATCGAATCATCAAAATAATTTTTGAAATATATAATTTATTATGATAATAGTCTTTAAAAGATATAATTTGTGTTGTTTGCCGAATCAACTATCAAAATAATATTGTCCTATATGCTCATGAATTAAAATGGTAGTTTACTCGATATTTTTTACAAAAATTTGGAATTTTTTAATAAATTATCAATTAAATATGATCTT
>JBBPBP010000003.1:3063831-3086388 GCA_037974735.1 Cicer chorassanicum
TTGAGATATGATCATAAAAAGTGTAAAACTTAGAAAACCAAAAAGTTAAAATTTTAAAAACAAAAACTATTTCATTGAGTGTAATAAAACAGAAACTATTTAATTAAAAATATACAAATAATAATATTGAATTATTACTAAAAATAATTATATAAAAAAAACATAAATCAATTAAGTTTTATTAAGTTAAAACAAAAATATATTAAAAATCTTTATTTTTAAAAACTTAAAAAAATATGTTTTTTTTTATCAAGGATGTTTTGATTAAGATAATTATATTTCTCTCCTAATTTGCTAGAAAAAAAATCTATTTCTGTATATAAATTAAAAATAAAATGTCAAAATTTCCTAAAAATTAAAAATTTATTTAACTTTATATATTTTAGCACAAAATCAATGCCTCCTCTAACATCCATGCATCCTTTGTGCTTGTCTGCCATCACATAACCACGTGTCTCTGTCGTTGCGTTGATATCACCAAATTTTGCTGTCAACCATGTAGTTTGGATGCTAGACAAAATCATAAATCAAATAAAAATCTACAATTTTGTAATTGTGTATATAAATTTTTAATTGTATTTGTTGTCTCTAATAGCTTTTTTAAATATCATGTATAAACCCGGATCGGACACACAAGGTCAGCCAGGTGACATATATACATACTATATATTTATTCCTCTTTCCTAATCGACACACTACATTAATATATTATATATTAACTGTTATACTATTATATTGTTTAATATATATATATATATATATATATATATATATATATATATATCATATGTTATTTAGTTATAACTTTTTATAAGAAAAACTATGAAAATTTCATTTTATACAATATTTATTATTATTGCTAAGAAAATATAGTATTTATAATTAAAATAATCTATGACCATACGTCCATTAACAAACACTTTTTTTCGCAACACGGTTTAAATGTTTCTTGAAATATTTATGGAGATATAGTTTAAAATGTTTCTAGCTATCACATTTCTCTGACAACAATTCATACCTCTCGTCTTAGACATATATAGGAATAATTTTGTTCCCCAATTTTTTAAAGCAGCTTAATTACTTAATAAAAATGCAAGCTTAAGAAATTTGTGATTCTACATAGACTCACCCTTATTGTTGAAAATGATATTGAAATTAAAGAGTTAATTTGTGTGAATTGAAAAAATAAAAAAGTTTTGTATAAAAAGATGATATTAGTAATGTTTATAACATGAATGTATGTCAATTGCGGTGTGTTTTATGAAGTAATTAATTTTGTGAAAGAGTGCTGTGAAATTTGAGTGTGAAACGTCTTACAAGATTCACCGCAACACTCTACCACTAGCCGACAACCCCGTTACTTCTCGTAATAGCATTGCATAGACCTATATATATATACACGATGATAGAATAAGAAAGAGAACAGAGGGGATGGAATTGAACAGAGCATTGTTGAAAGTGGCTCTGTGTCGTTGTGCAGATATTGTGAAAATTACTTGTCACTCAGCTTGCAAATTATGTGTTTGTAAAACCTCAATTCCTCCACAGTGTCGTTGTATGGATCATACTAACTTCTCTTATCAACCATGTAATGTAATTCCTCTCAACTCTTTAATTAAGATCATTAAGATTGTTTCTGTATCTGATGATGCAGTTGCAATATCGTTGCAGACACTTCAAAATCTAAAAAATAAACTAAAGTAAAAGAAAACTAATCACCACCACCAACACCCCTATTATGGTTCCTATGATGTGGTGTAATTATTTGTTGATTACTACAACAATCAGAAAATCTATAATCATTTGTTCTTGTTTTGCTCAAAAACCATAACCAGGATGTGACTTTTACATCATCCAACTCCTTTTGAAAATCTGCAACGTTTCCTTTGAAGATGATGTTTTCTAATTAGCCATAATCACTAACAGTGTACAAGTTTTATCGGGAGCCAATGTAAAATAGATTATATATAAAATATTTTCATATAATTTTATATATTTGATTTTTGTATAGTGGTAATTCTAATTTTTAAATGTATTAAAAGTACCTGATTCGAATCCAAATATTTACTTAAGATATAAGGTTTATAAAAATCACCGTTACCACTAAACTACTCATGTCATTACTAAAATCTGTCTGTTATCACCAAGTAGTAGTTTCCGAACCTCATTTAAATTTTTGTTTGTTCGAGAAATTCTCCAAAAGATATAAAGTGTTGAACAATACGCAGTTTGTTCCAAGATAATTTCGGCTTTCAAACAAGAAAATAGGGTATGGGAATAATTTTCAAAACACCCAAGAATAAAATGCACCTCAAAGTGCAATCAGCTTCGTGTGTGTATATATATATTTTGATTAATAATTTTTTTTTTAATTTGTTTATGTGATTATTATTTAGTATCTATTAAAGTGGATTAAATTAAAAGTTTTGATTATTATGTAATTTTGACTTAGTAATTAAATGATTTGTTTTCGTAATTGTAATTAAAATTTTAATTAAAATAATAACAAAAAACATCATTTTAAAAGAGACTCAAGATAAAATTTAACGATTTAGTGATATTAAATCTAAAATACGATCAAACTCATTTATATATGACATGTTATTTAACTATTTTTAAAGTCTCATATTAGATGAGATAACACCTTCCAAAATGTTTATAAATGTTAAGTAGTTTTCAATTTACAAACCAACCCATCCAAGATCTATTAGACCTCTTGTTATAAATCGTTGCTATCCAACCACTCGAGTCATGCCAAATGATTTAATTTAATAATATTTTTTAGGTTTAAATATGTCTTTGCTCTTTGCAATCATAACATTTTTTTATTTTATTTTGGTGATCATAAGTTTTTTTATTTGATTAACATCCCTGCAAATATAGTTTCATTTTAAAATAGTCATTTCATCCAACTTCTGTTACAAAAATTGTAACGCCGTTAAAACATAACAATTTTTTAACAAAAAAAAAATCCAAATATAATTAAATTATAACATTTCTTAACTTAAAATTAACCTCAAATGTTTCAGTCATCTTCCCGTTGTAGAATTTCTCACATTGTGTCACAGTTCATAAAATATAAAAAAATTGGAAAAGCTTAATGAGTTTGATTAAATATTCAACAATGTTACCATGGCGAATTCCTTCATCACCGGTCTAAGACTAGGACTTTCTTCTTTTCCCCGCCTCCCTCTACAACCAAACTATACTATCACTTTTGGGCTTTTCCATATACTCCCTTAAAATCCCTTAATCTCCACGCCAAGAAGAAAAACTTTGATTCATAGTCCATTTTAGAACCCATCATTGTCCAACAAGTACCATCAGACGAAGAAAAAGATTATGGTAACGATGAATTTGAATATGATGATGAATCTAAATTGGATGAAGATGTTGGTGACAATGATGAGAATTATGATGATGAAGAAGACTAAAACGATGAAGAAGAATGCACGATTTAGGTTTTTTCACGGAAGAAGACTTAAACATTTGGATTAATTTTAGGTTAAAAAATGCTATAGTTTAATTATATTTGAGGTTTTTTTGTTAAAAAATGTTTATGTTTTAACGGTGTTATAATTTTTGTAACATAAATTGAATGGAATGACTAATTTAAAGTGCAACTATATTTGCAGAGATGTTAACCAAACAAAAAAACTTACGATGACTAAAATTAAAAAATATCATAATTGTAAGGAAAACAAGATATATTTAAACTTATTTTTTAAATGTACTATAGAAGTTCCTTTTTTTCCAACTCTAAATAATTTATGTTGCAATATAAAAACTTTAAGGTTTCTGATGAAAACTACCTTCTCAGCTAGTTTCTGCATTTATTTGTCTGTAAATCGAGAGGGTCAAAGACCCAAAAATTGCACTTCACTAAACATGCATGATACTCAATAATAATATTGTACTTTTCTTTATGTTTTCATCCAACATTTCGACTTTTGTAAAAAAAAATTGTTCATATTTATCTGTTGATTGTCGTTCACTAAATTCAATACAATATAAATTATTCAGAATACTTTTAATTATTTATTGTAAAGAGAGTAATAGATAAAATAAGATAATAAATGATTAAATGTATTATAAAAAAGACTAAATACCACTCGTGGTCCTTAACTTAATTTTAGTTAACGATTTAGTCATTTATCTTTCTTTTTTTTTCCGATTTGGTCCTTTATGTTTTTAATTAATTTCAACATTACACTTTAAGTGGGGTTTCGTTAAGAAAAAGTTAAAAAAATTCCTCATCCATGCTCAGAAAAAGTTATCCTTTATGTTTTGAAAATATTTCAGAAAATATTCAAAGTTTGTTCTACGTTTGATAGTAGGATTGATTCATTAAAACTGAAGTTATTGGTATTTATACTCCATAAAAATCACTTCAGATCGGTGGCAATCATTCCTAGAGGTTTGATGAACATATGCAATGATGTAGATGAGGAATTTTTTAACTTTTTCTTAACAGAATTCCACTTAAAGGGTAACGCTGAAATTATTTAAAAACATAAAGGACCAAATCGGGAAAAAAAAAAGATAAAGGACCAAATCGTTAACCGAAATTAAGTTAAGGGACCACAGGTGGTATTTAGCCTATAAAAAATGATAAATAATTGGAAAATGCTTATTGTAATAGAAGAAAATTGAAAATAAATACAATTTTTTAATAATTATATAAAAAGTAACAAAATTTATTTATTTTCTTGATTTAAATATGTCTCTCGTCCGTGCAAATATACTACTTTTTTATTTTAGTCTCTGTAAGTTTTTTTGTTTGGATTTAGTCTTCGTAAAATTAGAGACAATTGGTTTTGGTCTCTAAAAAATTGCTGATAAACCGCCATGTCATTTGGACCTATAAATACACGCCAATACATTATCTTTTATGATATATTAAAAATTAAAATATTTTATATTATTAATTAATAAATTTATTTATTGATCATTTAATAATTAGTGTTATTTTATAAAGAAAATATGAATAGAAATTTTAAAAAAAGGTTTAAGGATTTTTGAAAAACTCGTTATTCTCTTGATGTTGATTCGAGAGACTAAAATTAAAAAGTGATATATTTGCAGGGATCAAACACATATTTAAATCTATTTTCTTTCATATATATAAAAAGCAAAAAATGTGACATTTATAAAGGAACCAAGGGAGTAACAGATAGTCATTTTAATTGACGCCACCGACTATTTGATTTTATCCAGAGCAGACTATTATGCGTCACAAGGAGCCTAATCGATAAATTGAAGGATACAAGTATGTCATGAAATAGATAATCAAGATTATCCATTTAAGTTGTACTTTTAAAATGATAATAAGTCATAGTTCAAGTGGTCAGAAAAAAGTCATAGCTAAACTAATAAAAGTTGATTTTGTAGGTTGAACGTCTTGTACTATGTATGAACCCGATACTTTACATTTATATGAATTAATTATGGTGGTATTTATCATATCTTCTAAGGAAAAAAATGTAAAAGGAAATAAAGCAAGACATTGTCAATAGTCATAACACTCTCGTTCAAATTTAATCCATCTATAAATAAGAAAATGCAATCATCATATGCATACAATTAAGAAGGGAAAAGGATAATCTTGATACATATAAAGAGAAAAAAAATTTGAAATATCGATTTGAAGATTAAAGTAAGTTTGTTACTTTTTTCATGGGTTTCGCCACAATTAATAATGCTCGCTTTAAATTTGATTCCGGTAGTTACAATGTCAAATCGACAACATCATTCAAAATATGTTGTGATAAATGTATTTGCACAAGATCATTTCCTCCTCATTTCCAATTTTGTAGTAAATATATTTATTATTTTCATTCACTTTAAGTTCATTCAAAATAATTAAATTAATCTTTTTATACCATTGTTTAGGAGTTTGTTTAAGATCATACAGAGACTTATTTAATTTGTAGACTATTCTTCTCCATGAGTTTGTAGACTATTCTTTTACAAAATTCATTTACAACCTATCGATTTGCAACCAAGAGGCAAGTCTATTAAATGTCAGGTATTGTTAGACTTAAAAGAATTCATCTCATTGTTTAAGGATTCTTTCCGCATGTAACATCCCGACTCTTACAGCTATCGGCGATGTTAATCACAACCTTCTCGCTCCCCCCTTTCCCACCTGGAAATCTAGCGAGTTTTTGCCTTCCGTGGGATTTGAGCCCGGTACCTAGGGGATAAGTATCGGGCTCGAATCCCACGGAAGGCAAAAACTCACTAGATTTCCAGGTGGGAAAGGGGGAGCGAGAAGGTCGTGATTAACATCGCCGATAGCTGTAAGGGTTGGGATGTTACACCACAAATATGCATCCAAAGACGACACAACTAATTGGAGGTTTGCTGGATCCTCTTCTAACACATAGGTCGCATAGTCGGGACCATAATCTTTAGCAACGCTTTCTCTTTTATTTCTTCGAGGTTTTGTTTCCCCTTCTTTGTTGCTTTCAACGCTCGTGATCACGGGAATGTGACTAATTCCAATGCCTCCATTGTTTCTCGATTTGAAAAAGAATTTATTTTCATGAAAATCATCATTTGACTCGATGATCACTTTATCATTTATGTCATAGGCTCTATTAAAAACATCGCAAAAAGTCAATAAACCCTCCCTCCTCCACCCCCCACTAATGAGATGCAAAACCAGAATTAAGCATAATAACAATAATCAATTCAGTAAAAGTTATATTTGTTCTTTCATATTTACCATTCATTTTAGGAGAACATGGTACATTAGTTTTATGCATAATTCCATTCAATTTATAAAAATCATTAAACATGTGAGAATCATTCTTTGTTCCTTTATCACTACGAAACCTCTTAATCTTTCTACTAAATTGATTTTCAATTTATGTTACAAAAATCTTAAACATATAAAGCATTTTACTTTTATTTTTCATAAGATATACAAAAGTATAGTCAGCGCAATCGACAATAAAAGTGATAACATATATTTTTCCATTTCTTGAATTAAACCTAAACTACTTAAGTTTTAAATTACTCGTTTGTTAACATAACAAAATTCAACATTTCAAATATTAAAATCACACACCACGTAAATTGAAGAAGACATTTTATTAATTTCAGTCTGCAGCTTTCTTATCCTTTTATGTTTGTTGAGCTGTCTTTGGAATCACTGGAATGTCATCTTTCACGACGCTGCCAAATATTTTCTTAGTGAAGGAAAACATATTTTGTTGCCATCGTTTGAAGTGACATCCCTCAAACCGAAACAATTTGCTGAAGTTAGAAGCAGATGAGTTAGATAATTATTTTCTCTATATACATAGTAGAAATAAACTTATTAAAATTGTTATTTCACACACTGAATATATTATTGAGTCAAAATTGCAGACTATGTCACTCTCTTTAAGAGGTCTTCGCGGCATTGTTCAAAATTGTTCAAGTATACTATCAACTTCGACGTCCCCAAGATAAAATAGTCAAGTTACAAATTTTATCGGCATTCCACTATACGGTTCTTGAATTACACCCTCAAATATGGCTATTACGGTCACTCTAGAAGTACAATATTAAGACCACTCGTATACATAAGGGACTACGACACGTCGACTACTCTAAAACCAAAGCGATAATGTGGTATGATGACCACTCTGAAATTGAAGAGACAATGGTATAGTGACTACTCTAAAACCGAAGAGACATTGGCGTTATGACCTCTCTTAAACCGAAGGAAAAATGGTATTATGTCTACTCTAAAATATCGAAGGGACAAAAAGAAAGGTGAGAAGTGACTTAGAAATGCATCAAACAGAAGAGCAAGAAGAGAGAAAAATGAAAATTGTATCGAACTTGGATGTGCTTTTTACAAAATTTTGACACTTTCTATATACTAATGAAAGTTTTCTCGTATGTGTAAAGCATATAATGTGATACTTTAGTATTTATAGAGTTGAAATCTAAAAAATGTGTGCAAACCTTTCAATGTAAAACTTTTAATAATTTTTAAATTCACACAAACTAACATATTGTAGATGTTCCAACAATAGGCCAATGCAATGTTTTGTATACATACAATTTTGGAAAGAAAGGGATATATCATCAATCATCATTCTGAAAAAAAATAATCATATATACATACATATAATAAATAGAGAAAATTAGAGAGATGGATTTGATGATTAAGTATATTTTAAAAAACAAATTAAACGAAAATAAAGTAAGACATTGTAAATAGTCGTAACCGCCCTCATTCAAATTTAATCTCTCTATAAATGGGAAAATGCAATCTCCATATACTACATACAATTAAGAAAAAAAAGGGATATATATCATCAATATTCAGCCAAAAAAAATATCATCATACATATAAAGAGAGAAAATTAGAGATATGGATATGAAGATTAAGGTAGCTTTGTTAATTTTTTTCTTGGGTTTCACCACAATTATTGATGCTCGCTTTCAATTTGATTCTGGTATTTACAATGTTAACTCGACAACAACATCTATACCATGTTGTCATAATATAGGTGTTTGCACAAGATCAGTTATTCCTCAATGTAAATGTCTTGATGTTAAACCAACATGTCACTCAACTTGCAGATCATGTACGTGTGAAGAACCTTTGAAGTGTATTTGTCATGATTTTGAAGATTATCTTAATGAAAGATGTAACTGAACCTAATTAAGAAGGAGACAAGTAATAGTAATAATTTCTAGACAAAGTCATTTGGGCTTTGTTTTCCACTGGAAGAATAAATAATTAAATTAGAATAAAAGTTATTTGGAGGTGCAGTTTGTTTTCCTCAAACACTACATGTTAAAGAAGAATTTTAGACGGTTCAATCCATATATTAATATATATTTTTTAGATTTGAAAAAATATTTAAAAGAATATACGATAATGTAACATTTCTATCACCCTTCTTTTATTTATTGAAATATATTTTATAATTTATTTAATTTAAAAAAAGAAAATTTTCTCCGTTCCAGTCCTTCGTAATCACCCTTGAAAATATATCCTAATTAAGGGTATGAGTTCAAATCTAGATGTTAATGTATTAATTTTAAGTACTTTTATCAGTTGGGACTAATCTACCTTCACCAAATTGGTGATACTACTAATTTATTTATTTTGTAACAAATTTATTACTGCATAATTTTATTTTTTATTCTTATTAAAAATCATGAGTTGACCCTACAAATATTATTATTGAACAATTTTATTTGTAAAGAACTAAATACACAACAATATCATAGTTAAAATGTAAAATGATTGTTTATCACATACACATAAAAATGTATATTTGAAGGGAAACACAGGCGTCCGGAATATCATGCGACACCGTTATACTACCGTCACTAGTGTGTATTTATGTTTTGCACGAGACAAATTATAAGTAATTAATATTTTTTTATCATTTACAAATATATATTAAAATTAAAGTAACATAATTTTCCTGACATTAGTTGAATTCTAAATAGTTGGGTATATAAAAAAAATAAAAATTATTAATGTCATTTTTGGGTGAAAAAAAGAAATCATCTTTATATCAGAAATTGTTTCATTCAAAATAGTAACGAAATTATTTTAAATATAAATTAAAAACTATAAAAAAATTATAAAAAAGTCAATTGCTTCTTTAAAATAACAATCAATAAAAATATTAAGAAAAAAAATTATCTCTACTCATTTTTATAAGATATAACTGGATTACATTAATTGTGAACCTTTAAATACAAGCACATCTTCCCTTTTTTTTTCAATAAAAATAAGTTAAAAGTTATTCTAACAAAATTTAATTTTATATACAAATAAAAAATAAAAAATGTTAATTATTTATAGATTCCAATTAAAATTAAACCGTGGTGGTTACTATAGCGATCAATTAATGGAGAATCTTCTTGTAAAAAATAAATTAATGGAGAATCCTAGACACTATAAATAGAGCCATCATATGTCATAGTTTTGATGAGACAATTTTATTGTTGGATTCTTGTAGTTCGAATTATAAGGGTAAGACGATCGAAAAATTATTAATAGATATTCTTAAATTATTCTGTTATATTTTGAGAGAAAAAGAAATAAAAAGTATTGTGATTGTTGATGTGATAAAATAAGAGAAATAAAGATTAAGTAATGTGTTGAATGAATATACAAAAATGATATGTATATATCATTATTAAAAAAGATAGTTATTGGTTTTAGGTGTATCATATGCGTTTGCTTATATATCATGTTTAGTGTTTTATGTTCTCTTGTATACATTTATCTATAAATGAAGAGTGCGGCCAACTCGAACGTCAAACCGGCCACCAACCTCGTTCACAATGCATCAAGAATATGTTTTTGATGACCAAATTGAAGCCAATTTTCACCTGATCTCAAGAAATGTTGGATCATCTTCATTGTAAGTTACTGACCATCATAGTCATGTCATAATCATACTGTTGTTTTTGTGTTTTGAAAAACTATTTCAAAATAAATTTCAAGCATCGAAGATATTACCAGCTTGATTCGTGGCGCTGTCGAAATTGTACAAAGTAGACTATCAATTACGAAGTCCCCAAAATAAAACAGCTCAGACAAACTGTATCGGAGGAGAGAAACGGAGAAAAGACTTGGATTTTCGGTGTGATTTTTCAAAGAGAGTTCTTTATTCGTGGAGGAATTCTGTAATTGGAGAGAATTAATCACGGTCCAATTGACTGGATCCAAAGAAATTGTCGCGCAAAAAAGTTTAAAAAATAAATATTTTTGACACGTGTGGTGGTCGATTTGCGTGACTTATCACCTTCACAAAATTGAGTATTCTTTCTATGTGAGACTTTCTTATTTTTTCAATTCACACTAACTAGTTCTATGGTTTTCAACATTATTTTCAACACACAAAATGTTTGATATATGTCTCTGGTGTTCTCCCTCCCTCATGTTGAACACCATAAATGAAGCATCGGGAAAGTGCTTGCCAATTTGCCTAATATTCATCCTATATACACTTTGAATTTGTCTTTGTCCATAACATATGTGGTAAGCAGTAATCCTCAAAGGAAAGAACAAAATAATCAAAAACAAATACACATCAAGTACACAAAATCCTTGAAATAATGAAATGTATCAAGTAATACACATGCAAAACAAACAAAAAAGTAAGGTAGCTTTGTTACTTTTTTCATGGGTTTCGCCACAATTATTGATGCTCGCTTTGAATTTGATTCCGGTAGTTACAATGTCAAATAGACAACAACATCCCAAATATGTTGTGATAAATGTATTTGCACAAGATCATTTACTCCTCATTTCCAATTTTGTAGTAAATACATTTATCATTTCCATTCACTTTAAGTTTATTCGAGATAATTAAATTAATCTTCTTATACTGTTGCTTAGGAGTTTATTTAAGATCATATAGAGACTTATCTAATTTGAAGACCTTGTATTCTTGTCTATGAATTACAAAATCTTCATATTGCTTCATTTAGATTTCTTCTTGTAAATCACCATTTAGAAAAATAGTTTTGACATTTATTTGGTGTACCACCAAACTATAAATAGCAACTAGTGAAATTAGTATCTTAATAGATGTAATTTTTGTAACTGGTGGAAAATGTGTCAAAGGAATCTATATTTTCTCTTAACCTAAAACATTTGGCTACAAGGCGAACATTGCATATAACAACAATTCCATTGGGTTTTAGTTTCTTTTACAAAATTCATTTACAACCTATCGATTTGCAACCAAGAGGCAAGTCTACTAAATGTGATGTCTTGTTAGACTCTAAAGAATTCATCTCATTGTTTATGACTTCTTGCCACAAATATGCAACCAAAGACGACACAACTTATTGGAGGTTCGTAGGATCCTCTTCTAATGCATAGGTCGCATAGTCGAGACCGTAATCTTTAGCAACTCTTTCTCTTTTACTTCTTCAATGATTTGTTTCCTCTTCTTTGTTGCTTTCAACGTACGTGATCACGAGAACTTGACTAGTTCCAATGCCTCCATCATTTTTCGATTTGAAAAACAATTTATTTTCATGAAAGTCAACATCATTTGATTCGATGATCATGTTATCATTTATGTCATAGGCTTTATTAAAAACATCGCAAAAAGTCAATTAAATTCCCCCACTAATGAGATGCAGCACCAGAATAAAGTGTAATAACAACAATCAATTCAGTAAAAGTTATATTCGTTATTTCATATTTACCATTCATTTTAGGAGAATATGGTACATTAGTTTCATGCATAATTCCATTCAATTTATAAAAAATCAATGAACATGTGAGAATCATACTTTGTTCCTCTATCATTACGAAACCTCTTAATATTTCTACTGCATCGATTTTCAATTTCTATTACAAAAATCTTAAACATATCAAACATTTCGCTTTTATTTTTCATAAGATATACAAAAGTATAGTCAGAATAATTGTCAATAAAAGTGTTAACATATATTTTTCAATTTCTTGAATTAAACCTAAGCTACTTTAGTTTTAAATTACTTGTTTGTTAACATAACAAAGTCTAGCATGTCAAATATTAAAATCGCACAACATGTAAACCGAATGAGACATTTTATTAATTTCAAGATTCAACTTTAATATGTCATATGTGGCGTACTTTTTCCCAACATAAATACCATTTTTAGTAATGGTATACAAATCAACCTCAATAGACTGAGTAAAACCTAACTTATTAGGTAAAATATTCGAAACAAGATTTTTTCTCATCTCTAGAGTCTTCAACACATCTTTTAGGAACAAAGTATTTCTAGAAGAGAATTGTAACTTTATATCTTCAATACCAACAACATAAGTGGTATTAGTATCTCCTAACAATATTTTCTTGTCTTCAGCAGTTGTGTATGTTTTGAATATAGCACAATCATAGCAAAGATTCGTGAGGCGCCAATGTCAATCCACCATCATCTGATTCGGGAACAATTATAAAACCTAAGTAAGAGTCATCAAGAAGCCACATTGATAGTTCTTACAATGTTGAGAGAGTCTCTTTCTATGATGATGCGACGAAATCCTAAATCAAACATAAATTGAAGAGCCAATTGAAAACTCGTAACTTGAGACACAAATGAAGGAGAGTAGTAATCTTTCAATTACAACAACCAAAACCAGTCATTCATCATATCTTATAATAGTGCCAATTCCCAACACCTAGTCCGAATCAACTTTGATATCTATGTTACAAAGTAACCACCGAGGCATGAAAGGGAAGTTAATATACATAAGAAAATCATAAAGAAATTAAATGGCATCAGATATATACAAGATTCACCACAACACTCTACCACTAGCCGACAACCCCGTTACTTCTTGTAATAGCTTTGCATAGACCTATATATATATATGAAGTACCAATGTCAAGTTAAAAGGAATGGGGTTTGAATTGTAATCTTGCCTATTTAAAATTTCCTGTTAAAAACTTAAGAAAAAACAACTCAAGAATGATCTTGGTTATGAAAACAGAAACGGAGAACGTTCTTGGTTCTGAAACAGAAAACGGATAACGTTCTTTGATTAGTTAAAAACACAGTTTTTAGTTTCTTTATTTAATTTTGACAATAAAAATAACTGAATGTAAATAGAGATAATGAAGAGATACTACACAAAGATATATCCTGGTTCACCCAACGTGGGCTACGTCCAGTCCTCACAACTATGAGATTTTCACTAAGTGTTCAACGAACAGAGAACAATCTTCTGGTTATACAGTTAAAGATCAACCTTGATCTGTAACTACACTTCCTTTCCACCCAGAAAGGATTTAATCAAGTCACCTAACTAATCTGCTAGGATTTTTACAGTTAACTCTTTTGATTACTCTCAAACTATAAACAATCCTTATAGTTATGAGTTTATACAATAATGATGTAAAAGGTTTGGTTGAATCTGACTATGCTCAACTCTTGTTTAAGAATAAATTAGAATAAAAGAACTCAGTAAGATAATCTGGAAGTATGAAACAATTTCAGCCTGATTTCTTTTATGAATGAGATAGCTTCAAGAATGCAAGTGAATGTGATTTAATGAGAATATTTGGCACTTGAAGTTCTGAATGATGCTTGCGAATTTGCCTGCCTTATATAGACAACTTGAGCAATTAATTCTGGTCAGAAAGAGCAGTTGGTAGTGCTCTATTTTCCTTTGACACAAGCAACCTTTCTGTTAAAAAAATACACCATTCGTGTGACAGTTTTGGGCCTTGCTGTTTTGCGCCGTTTTGCTTAATCACACACATATTTCCTGCGCGCTTTAATGACCCATTAAGCTTCGAAAATACTTGATGATTATTGGGTTTTGATCTAGACACTTGATTTGATCCAAAACTATTTGGAAAAGTGATAACATTTATTTTTCCATATTCTCACTAGGTCATTTTTGTAGCTTTCTTATCCTTTTATGTTTGTTCAGTTGTCTTTGGAACCACTAAAACGTCATCTTTTAGAACGCTGCCAACTATTTTCGTAGTTAAGGAAAACATCTTTTGTTGACATCGTATGAAGTGACATCCCTCAAGTTGAAACAATTTGTTGAAGTTAGAAGCAGATGAGTTAGATAATTATTTTTTCGGTATGCATGGTATAAATAAACTTATTAAAATTCAGCTACTGAAGATATTATTAGGTTAAAATTGTAGACTATGTCACTCGCTTTATTAAGTTTTCGCGGCATTGTCCAAAATTGTGCAAGCAGACTATCAACTACGACGTCCCCATGATAAAATAGTCAAGTTACAAATTGTATCGGCATTCCACTATACGGTTCTAGAATTACACCCTCAAATATGGCTATTACGATCACTCTAGAAGTAAGGTACAAAGACCACTCGTATACATAAGGAGCTACGACACGTCGACTACTCTAAAACCGAAGGGATAATGTGGTATGATGATCACTCTGAAATCGAAGAGACAATGAAATTATGATTACTCTAAAACCGAAGGGACATTGGTGTTATGACCTCTCTTAAACCGAAGGAACAATGGTATTATGACTACTCTAAAATGTCAAAGGGACAAAAAGAAATGGGAGAAGTGACTTAGAAGTGCGTTAAGCAGAAGAGGAAGAAGAGAGAAAGATGAAAATTGCATCCAACTTGGATGTGGTTTTCACTAAATTTTGACAATTTTTATATACTGATGAAAGTTTTCTCATATGTGTAAACTATATAATGTGATATTTTAATATTTATAAAGTTGAAATCTAAAAAATATGTAAAAACCTTCCAATGTAAAACTTTTAACATATTTTAAATTCACACACACTAACATATATTCTAGATGTTCCAACAATAAGCCAATGCAATCTTTTGTATACATACAATTTTGGAAAGAAAGGGATATATCATCAATCATCATTCTCCGAAAAAAAAATAATCATATATACATACATATAATAAAGAGAGAAAATTAGAGAGATGAATTTGAAGATTAAGTATATTTTAAAAAACAAATTAAACAAAAATAAAGTAAGACATTGTAAATAGTCATAACCGCCCTCATTCAAATTTATCTCTCTATAAATGGGAAAATGCAATCTTCATATACTACATACAATTAAGAAAAGAAAGGGATATATATCATCAATATTCAGCCAAAAAAATATCATCATACATATAAAGAGAGAGAAAATTAAAGAGATGGATTTGAAGATTAAAGTAGCTTTATTAATTTTTTTCTTGGGTTTCACCACAATTATTGATGCTCGCTTTCAATTTGATTCTAATGATTACAATGTTAACTCGACAACAACATATATACCATGTTGTGAGAAATTTGGTTTTTGCTCAATAGGATTTTCTCGATGTAAATGTCTTGATGTTAAACCAAAATGTGTGTCAACTTGCAAGTCATGTAAGTGTGAAGAACCTTTGAAGTGTATTTGTCTTGATTTTATAGATTATCAAAATAAAAGATGTAATTGAACCTAATTAGGAAGGAGACAAGTAATAGTGGTTTGAATAATTTCTAGATAAAGTCATTTAGGCTTTGTTTTCCTAAATAATGAATTATAAGAATAAAAGCTATTTGGACTTGCAGTTTGTTTGCCTACAACACTGCATGTTAGTTGTGTCAAAATATTTTGTTTCTTTTGTAATGATGACAAAATGTATGTTTTATATATTGTACTTTTTTTTGTGTGAATATGTTGTTTGTTTTTAAATTTTCTCTTGAAATTATTTTATTCTCCAATTTGAATCAATAGAAATATAAAAAAAATAAAAATAAATCAATAGAAAATTATTTTAGATAAATTGCATACATATATCCAATGTATATAGAAAAGTATTAATGTATATATAGGATTTGGTAGGTTATTGTGACACCCTAAACACCAAAATAATATATAATAATTTATAATAGAATTTTTAACTTTAATTCGGAGCAGATAAAACAAATATGTTTTCAAGGGAATAAAAAAATTTGCAATTAATTTAAAATATCACGTTTCTAAAAAGAAAAAGAACACTTTAAACTATTTACTTCTATAAAATAGTGCACTTTAAACTATTTACTTCTATTTACTTACTAGTACTTATAAGTTTTTCATACAAAAATTCGTTTCAAATTAAATAAGTAAAATACAAATTACAACCCTTATTCCCGGTATCACCTATCAGAGTGGGATTCCTCCCAACTTGAACTTCGAGATTCATTAACCTGTAACAACTGCGATTTCGCAAACGCAGGGCCAAGCCAGTCAAACACAAACAACGAAGGAGGTGAGTTTTGAAATCATGTTTATAATATAATATAAGTAAGAAGAACATGCAATTAATCATAAATAAACCGTATTATTACACAAACATTCTTCAAGGAAAAACACCACGTTATATAGTCAAAATCAAGGAAAATCAATACATTTAAAAATAACATCAAATCATCTAAGAAATTATCATCGCACACAAAACATATTAATTACAACAAACAATCACACAAAAATGCAATGCTTTGCATGAGCTTAGACTCTACTTCACAATGTGGTACCATTCTAACTCTGAAGTACTTGGTTAGGAGGCCATGATACTATGCCACCATCCCGGTGGACTGACAATTCAAATTGGCTCTGTTCTCATAGATCCTCTCAACTCAACCCGAGACACATATACGCGACAGTCGAGGTAAACGTGTGTTGCATGGTCACCTAGGAATTCCCCACCCGAATACCTCCAAGGTCTAACAATCTTGCCTTAAGGCTCAACAGTAGACCGCCACGATCAGGCTCAATTCAGTTGTACTTCCCCGGAATCACTAGGCTTGTCAGGCCCTACCTATATGATGACAAAATAATCTCCACTTCACAAATTCACAATATTTATTTTCTCCCCTCGTTGGCCTATGATACTCCATTAAGACCGTAATCTCAAACACAAATTAGAATCATCATTATTTCATCAACTATGGGGTTACTTCAATATTCTCATCACAATTTTATAACATCATTAATCATACAAAATCATCGTCATCATATAAACTCACCACAAATTTACAACATCACTATCATCAATCAAACATCTTCACATAAACTTATCTAATCAAACATATGCAACAAATTCATTTGAAATCAAATATCACAATAGTATCAAATACCACACATTTAACGAAATTAAATCAATCAGCACCTTATAAATATTTCTATTCCATATTTTAATCTCACAATTTCCATATTTGCACATTAATTAATTTAACACTCAAAGGGCTACTGCCGTACGTAGCAAGCCCCGGATGAATCGTTGGGAAATACGGTTTTCCCGTTCATCTCACAATATATTATACTCATGAATTCAAACGTTCTCTCACCACTTACCTTATTTCGACGCTTTCACACACGAATACGATTCCACGAGCAAACAACATCTAATCTCCGACTATTTGTCCTTCAATCAATCTAACTCGACAGTTTATGGGTAAACGTTAAAAACAAATTATGAGAAGACACTCTAAAAACTAAATTTCGAAATTCGGTCAAGGAAGCTTATCATAAATCAGAAAAACAATTAGTGCATAACATAGTCACTTTTCACACGGTCATTTTGGCGTTGGTTTCACTCAAATCGGACTTACGGTGAAGAAGAACGATGCAAAATAAGGAGTTTTAGAAACGAAGAAGTCGGGTATTTTAAAGAGAAATTGGGATGGTTAAAAATTTAAAAAATTGTGTTTAATTGACCAACTAAATGAGTGAAAGAACATACTGAAATTTGGATGAAAACGGAGAAAGTTTTCTGAGACAGCTATCGATCACCGGTATTGATCTTCTATTTATTTTTTTTTCAATTGCCGCGGCTTCTACATATTATCTCCTGCAGCGTTATGCGGCTGCCTTCCTTTTATACTTATACTGTAGCGCTATTTGGGTTATATATATTTGACATTATATATATATATATATATATATATATATATATATATATATATATTAGTTATTATTAACCTTGAATCCATTTTATTTTTTTATTTCAATTTTTTTTCACAAGACCCAACTAATTACACAGTTATTTTAATTTATTTATTTGCCACTGAAATAATATCTTCCAAATAATTAAATTAAAAGATTGTTACATGATGAGAATAGTTAAAATGACAAAATAAATAAATATAACATTAGTATTTTATATAAGTCACTAAATCAATTAAATATGTATAAAATTAATACATCATTGAAAACACACATATGAAGAGAATTAATCATAAAACTGATCAACATATATTCTAAAATAATATAAACACCAAATTAATTATTTAAAATATTATTTCATTTATAAAATTTGGAGTGTTATAGTTATCATACTCAATCTATAAGGAATCGTTTGTAAGGATGATATTTTAGAGAAGAGTTTTAGAGGATTCAGTCTATATATTAATATATATTCGAAATTTGAAAAAAAATTAAAAGAACAATATATATAATAATATATGTTAATGTAACATTTCTATCACCCTTCTTTTATTTATTTGAAATATATTTTATAATTAATTTAATTTTTTTTTAAAAAAAGTTTTCTCCGTTCCACTCCTTCATAATTGTAAATATGCAAGAATACTTATGTTTTTTATAAAGACAAAGACCAAGTAGAGTGATCAAGTTGCAAGTTCAAAGTGAAGTCAACAATCAAGTCAACTATTGTCAATATGCTAGAAGTCTTATAGTTTAAGGTACATGATGCAATCTAATATTGTTATATTTCAAATAGACATGAGAACCTTCTACTTTAACAGATGCATCAAAAGAATTTTCAAAGTGTCAACTTGCATGAACAATGTTTGAAAATCAAGTTTTTGACAAAAGTCAAGGTTTAATTCGACTACATATATGTGTAGCCGAATACAGATGAAGTCAGTAGCAAAAACTGCACATCTGTATTCGACTACAGCATGATGTAGTCGAATATAAAAACAAGTCAATGGCAAATTTCAGTCATCTTTATTCGACTACATGGATCTATATTCGAATACAAGCACAAATTGTTTGAAAAATTTGAACGTTAATGTAACGCCCCGGATTTTTAATCCAAAACGTTACTTAAAAAAAATACTTATTGTTTAGAAAAGTTTACTTTTTTTTTTTGAATACTTAGCATTTATTCATTTACATAATTAGTAAGAAACACGTTATTAAATATCATTAAGAAAATATTTATTCAAATTTTAAAACAAATAAAGGCAATTATTCCTAACGGAAGGGAAACACTTTCGTATTTCTAAAATTCCAATACATTTTAAAAGTTTGTGACAAAAGATTAAAAGGACTTAGAAACATTGCGACAACTCTATTATTACAAAATTGTCTCGAAAACCCATTTTTACCCCACGTTCACCGCACATCAATACTCATTAACTACTCTTGAATCTTCTCGGACTCATTAGTACCTAAAATGTTGTTGTAAGGGTCACTTTTATTCCATCATCCACATCAAACCAAAGTTAAACATATGAAAGAATAACACAAAACATATAAAAGTAAAAACTTCCAATTTAAAAGAAAAATGCGCAAACCGGTAAATTGTATATCAAACATATGCATAGTGCATGCTCCTAAAACTATATGATCCGGATATCAACCTGCCACTAAGGCAACTTCCACACAGAAAGGTCACCCATACCAATGGGGAAATCAAACCTGCCACTAAGGCAACTCCCACGAAGATGCATATGTCATGACATGATGATATAGTATCAAACATATATATACTCCCACACAGCCCACTAAGGATCATGTCATATGCATTCAAAATTACTTTTCAAAATCATCTCTTATTCACATATCACTAAGAACACATACAGCACATCCTTATCATGAGTATCACATAATCATAGACAAATAATCATAAAAATTATGACTTTCGCCACATACACATAAAAATAGAAACTTTATATCATATAGGCCATAAAAATTAACACTTTAACATATATGACAAGAAAATTCAAACTCCAATTCATATACATAATAAAAGTTAAAACTTTATCACATATAAGGTAAAAATTCAAACTTTATTTCATATTCATCGTAACACTACAATTTTATCACACATAGCATAAAATTTCATACTTTACTCCATAGAAGTCATATATTACAATTCAATCTCAATAAAAATTGGGGTTTTATCATTTTAATCCATTAGTCTACATTTATTCATTTTAAAATAGAAGCAATCACGATTATTTATTTCATGTCATCCAACCAACGGCCTAACTCTAATTTGTGTGGGGAAAAGCCCTTACCTTGGCCGCTTTTCTTCCTAGTACAAAGCTTTAAGCCCCACGAAGTTGTTCACAAGGAAAAGAAGTTTCAAGCTTGGATACACGAAGAAAATGAGGTGTAAAGGTGATGGTGGCTAGGGTTTCGGAATTCTTTTTGTTTCTTATTAGTGAGTATACATAAATTGTGGACTTAGAGAAATTGAAAGTGGAAATTATTGGTTAGATAATGTTGGCCCTAAATGAAGAATAAGAGGGATGAAATGTCACTTTTTTTTTTTAACCTTGATCATGAAAACCAAGCCACAAACACATAGCCCAAATTTATACTCATTCAAGTGGGTTGGGTCACACTAAACCTCGAACCCTTAGCCCAAATTCTTCTTGCACTAGGAAAACACATCTACATATAATATATCTCTACTTAAATATATATATATATATATATATATATATATATATATATATTATATTTAAACTCCTCATTTAAATAATTCTTACTAATAACTTTATCAACTACAAAAATCGAACAAGGCAAATAATTATCACACATAATTTAATATTGAATAATATTGATAGGTTCTAATTATTTTTAAATAATAATTTTGAGGATGTTACAGTTACAGAAGTGTATTCGACTACACTTAGGTTGTAGCTGAATACAACTGTGAAGCAATGCAACTCTTTAGTTCTGATTCAATCTGGATCATTGCATATGTTCATCAATCTTCTGGGAACGATTGCCACTGATCTAAAGTGATGTCTAAGAAGTATAAATACTTCCTAGTTTCATATTTAGCTTAAGAACTTTACACAACCTTAAAAACCTTTTTGAAAATTTTAAAGATTCATTATAGTCAAACTTTCATATTTCAAGTACATGTTTTACATTGTCATATCATTGAGAAATGTTCTCTGTTGTACTTGAAATTATATTAGATTGTTATCATTGTACAAAGAAAGTACATCAACTACTATACCCTCTTGATTTAAGTCAAAATCATTGTTATAAAATCATTCAAGTTATTGTGTAAGTTGAGGAAACTGGTGTACTTTCTTCAAGTGTTGTAAAGTAGGATAGTGGTGTGCTATCTTAGACAGATTGTTAGAAGTTTGTAACAGAAGTCTTAGAGGTAGACTTGTACTTCTTTTAAAAATAATGGAAAATCTCTTGTGGTGTACAAGAGGACTCGATGTACCCTTGGTTTGAAAGGGGAATTAGGATAAATTCTCTGTGTTCTTTATTTTTCTGCCATTTACATTTTACTATACTCTAATCATAGTAAGAAAAATAATCCAGCAAGTCTCTAAAAACCAGAAAATTTCTAAACACCTAATTTACCCCCTAATTTGCTCCTCGATCCTTATTTATGGCTTCTGCACAACCAGTATTTTTTAATTAGGTATTACTATTGCATATGGGCCTAACTCATAAAACACCTTTTACTTATTTATTTTGTTTATTTTTGAATAAAATAAACAATTACTAAAACTATTTTTTTAACACTTTTCTTTTTTTAAAACACAATATAATACTAAAATATTACTAATAATTTCAAAACTAATATTTTATAAAATAAAGTAATTAAAGTAATTAATCTTTAACATACGTTAATAATCAAAACTTTCATATTCCAAATAATCACTATAATAATACTTATTTTTGTAAATACTCAAATTAAAATATTATAATCATTGGAGAATAGTCGAAATTATAAAATAAATAAATATAACATCAACAATTTATATTAATTACTAAATTATAATAAATATATATAAAATCACAATGTCATAACAAGTATATAAAAATAAAGGAAATTAAACACCATAGTACTACTATCTCAAGATAATTAT
>JBBPBP010000003.1:3114095-3131147 GCA_037974735.1 Cicer chorassanicum
TAATATATGATAATGTAACATTTTTATCACACTTGGTTTATTTACTAGAAATGTATTTTATAATTTGTTTAATTATACAAAGAAAAATAAATTTTCTCATCTCCACTCCTTCATAATCACCCTCCAAAACATATCCTAATTAAGGGTATCAATTTAAATTTAGATGTTAATATTTTTATTTTAAGTATTTTTATAAGTTGGGATTAATCTACCTTCACCAGATTGGTGATAGTTGTACCTACTAATTTATTTATTTTGTATCAAGTTGTATTACGGCATAATTTTATTTTTTATTCTTATTGAAAATTATTATTTGACCCTACAAATATTTTTATTGAATAGTTTTATTTGTAAAGAACCAAATACACAATAATATGATAGTTGAATTGTTAAATGATTGTTTATCACATACACATAAAAATATATATTTGATAGTGTTGTATATGAAGAAAAAAGTTACACAATTTTATAATATTAAGACACTAGAAGAAAAGAGGAAACAGGTATCCGGGATATCTTAGGACACGGTTATACTAACCGTCACTTGTTTGTGTACTTATGTTTTGCACGAGACGAGACAAATTATAAGTAATTAATATTTTTTATTAATTAAAAATATACATTAAAAGTAAAGTAACATAAATTATTAATGTTAAGCTTGTATTTGCGGAAAAAAAGAAATCATCCTTACATCAGACATTTGCTTCATTCAAAATAGTAACCGAAATTCTTTTAAATATAAATTAAAATCAATAAAAAAAATTAAAAAAAAAAAACAAATCATATAAATGTCAATTGCTGCTTTAAAATAAGAACCGATAAAAATATTTAAAAGAAACTACCTCTACTCATTTTTATAAGATATAACTCGAGTACATTAAGTTTTAGTACATTAATTGTTAACCTTTCGATACAATTACCTTTTTTTTAAAAGAAAAATCAAATAAAGTTATTTTAACAAAACTTAATTTGATATAAAAATAAAAAATAATTAAACAAAGAATAATATATAGAATTTTAATTATTTATAGATTCCAATGGAGATCAGTTAATGGAGAATCTTCTTGTAACAAAAAATTAATGGTGAATCTCATACACTATAATTAGAACCATCATATGTCATAGTTTTGATGAGACAATGGTATTATTGGATTCTTAAAGTTCGAATTATAAGAGTAAGAAGATCCAAAATTATTAATAGATATTCTTAAATAATTCTGTAATATTCGATAAAAAGAAATAAAAAGTATTGTGATCGGTGATGTGATAAAATAAGAGAAATGAAGAGATAACAATGTATTGAAAATGATATGAAAAGTATACGAAAATGATATGTATATATATCATTATTGAAAAAGATAGTTATTGGTTTTAGGTGCATCATATGCAGTCACAAGTTTCTGAAATGTAAATTTATTATAAACTATTTTTATATCTATTATTGAATAATTTATGGTAGAAACTTTTCTAAAATATTTTTATGATAGAAAATGTTTTAAAAATTTAATAATAAAGTAGTAAAAATATTAGTTATACATTATTTGTCTAATACATGAAATATCATAACATTAGCTAACTCTTAAATCAAATTCTCTCAACACAAATTATTTATGCGGTCACGTCTTTTTTTACTAAAATACAAATAATGTTTCAAATCAATAACGATTTTTTTCGTTTTTACGATTGAGACAATGATATGATTAATGTTGGTTCGAGACGAGTTGAATTTAAAAGAGACACAAGGGAGTAATAGAAAGTTGTTTAAATTGATGCCACCAACTGTTTGGTTTTATCGACAGCAGTCTATTATGTGCCAGAGGGAGCCTAATCAATAAATTGAAGGATATAAATATGTCATGAAATAGGTAATCAAGATTATCCATTTACGTCATAATTTTGAACACGATGATGATAAGTCCTAGCTCAAATGGTAAAAAAAAGTCAAAGCTCAACTAATAAAAGTCCATAGTGTAGGTTAAACGTCTTGTTCTATGTTTGAACTCGATAGTTTATAGTTGTATCATTTAATTATGGTGATATTTATCATATCTTCTAAGAAAGAAAAATTTAAAGGAAATAAAGCAAGACATTGTCAATAGTCATAACCCCCCTCATTGAAATTTAATCTATCTATAAATAGGAAAACGCAATCATCATATGCATACAATTAAGAAAAAAGAGATGTTGAGGTAAAAGCTTTTTTAGCCTATAAAATGCTCCCACCAATGAAGTAAAATACCAAAATTAAGCATAATCGCAACAATCAATTCAATAAAAGTTATATTCGTTCTTTCAGCTTTATCATTCATTTTAGGAGAATATGGTGCATTAGTTTCATGTATAATTCCATTCAATTTATGAAAATCATTAAATATGTGAGAATCATACTATGTTCCTCTATCACAATGAAATCTCTTAATCTTTCAACTGAATTGATTTTCAATTTCTGTTACAAAAATCTTAAACATATCAAGCATTTCACTTTTATTTTTCATAAGATATACAAAAGTATAATCAGAGCAATTGCCAATAAAAGTGATTACATATAACATATATTTTTCTATTTCTGGAATTAAACTTAAGCTACTTAAGTTTTAAATTACTCATTTGTTTACACGACAAAGTCTAGTAGGTCAAATATTAAAATCACACAAGTAAACCGAATAAGACATTTTATTAATTTCAACATTCAACTGAAACATATCATCTGTGACGTACTCTTTTCCAACATAAATACCATTTTTAGTAATGATATACAAATCAGTCTCTATAGACTGAGTAAATCCTACCTCATCAATCATCATTCACCGAAACAAAATAATCATATATACATACATATAATAAAAAGAGAAAATTAGAGAGATAGATTTGAAGATTAAAAGGAAATAAAGTAAGACATTGTTGATAGTCATAACCCCCTCATTCAAATTTAATCTCTCTATAAACTGGAAAATGCAATATTCATATACTACACACAATTAAGAAAAGAAAGAGATATATATCATCAATATTCACCCAAAAAAAACATCATACATATAAAGAGAGAGAAAATTAAAGAGATGGATTCGAAGATTTAGGTAGCTTTGTTAATTTTTTTCTTAGATTTCGCCACAATTATTGATGTTCGCTTTGATATTCATTCTCGTAATTACAATGTTAACTCGACAACAACATCTAAACCATGTTGTGATGTAAGTATTTACATATATACACATGTTGTTAAATGTAGATGTGGTGATGTTAAACCAACATATCACTCAACTTGCGAGTTATATAGGTGTGTAGAACCTTTGAAGTGTACTTGTCTTAATATTAACCATTTTGTTTATAAACCATGTAAGTCAACTTAATTAAGAATAAGACAAGTTATAGTAGTTTTAATAATTACAAGACAAAGTCATTTAGGCTTTGTTTTCCACTAGGAGAATGAATAATTAATTAGAATAAAAGCTATTTGGACGTGCAGTTTGTTTGCCTCAAACATTGTATGCTAGTTGTGTCAAAATGTTTAGTTTCTTTTGTAATGGTGACAGAATGTATGTTTTTGTATATTGTATTTTTTTGGGTTAATATATTGTTTATTTTTTAATTTTCCCTTGAAATTATTTTGTTCTCCAATTTAAATCAATAGAAATATCAAAAAATAAAAATGAATCAATAGAAATTTGTTTTAGAAAAATTGCATACAAAACATGTACGTAAAAAAGTATTAATTTATGTATAGGATCACGTCGTTTATAATTGGTTATCATAGTTAGTCAATGCAATTACATTTACTTTATTTAATTATTTTTTCTGTCTCATAATTAATATTGTTTAAGATTTTTGCAAAGGTATATTAAGAAATGCAATAATTAATGAAAGATATAAGTTATTTTATCAAACTATTTAACTTAATTATTGTTAGATTTTTCATTGCTATCAATATAAAGCATAATAAGGCTTTGGAAGTTGTGTATAGAAAAAATAATAATTAAAATTCGGTTAAAAATTATGAATGATATTTATTTTAGTGAAGTATATCAATTTTCCACATAGTCAATGGTCCCCACAATTAATAGTCAAGGCAAATTACGTTTACCATTTATATACATTTAGCACATCCAATTACTAGTATTTAGGATATAAGTTACTTCGTAATTTTAAAATAATTGATTCAATAAAATGTCTCAAAATAGTAAAATGATACTATCTCTTTTATTTATATACTTTTGTAAAATGATAAAATATTTTAATTATTTAAAATATTATTATGAAATGAATAAATAATTTAATTATTTTAATTTTGATGTAATAATATTTTAAGGAAGAAGAAAATGCATAAATTATCCCTTTCCAAGTTGAATGGTCACAAATAAAGTGGGTGAGGGATACCCACTTGTTATTATTTCAATAAAATGCGATATTTTTAATTGTGGTGAGATCGTTTTTGTTGTTTTTTCTTTCAATCGTTTTTAAGGTAAACACTCGGAATATTCTAGATTGAAAATGTATCATACTACATGCTTTGAACATGTGTCATAAGATTCAGTCATGTGTCGCAATAAACTCGATTCGTTCTCTCGTTATACTTGACGCAATATATTAACAGTGTGTTTGAAAAACATGTCTAATTGAAACCATATTGGGGCAATGATCCTTTTTGATACATGTTAATCTCAGGATAACTTTCTCTAACAAGTATTTAAAAATATTACGACACAAGTTCTACATTACAATAAAAAATAGAGTATTATGAATTTTTAATTAATAATTTTCTTTAATTTGTTCACGTATGCATTACTATAGTATATATTAAATTAAGAGTTTTGATACATAAATGATATATCATTCAATTATTGGTGATTTAATTTTAATAGTAACAAAACAAATTAGTAACAAACAAAAAGTTAATTAAGAATTATATTATAATTCTAAATGTTATGTTAATTTAACTAGTGCTTTTAAGTGTATTAATTCAAAGATAGGAGCCAAGCAAAGCAAAGAAATCAGATTCAAACTGAACAGACAAAGAAACAAAAAATCTGGAAAACGGATAATGTTCTCCAGTTTTAAGAATGATCGTCACAGCCTCTTGACCAATCAATCTCCACTATTTCAACGAAGCTTTTGCATATGAATTTTATACTAGTTCATCAGTACAAGGCAAGGAACAAGTAGAAATCATTCTAGTCAAAGAAGGCATTCGAATCACAAAGAGATAAGTTCATAAACTAGCAAGACCAAACATATCTGAACTTGACTGTCAACATTCTTGACAGCATTCTAATAATTCTTCAGCATGTTAACATTAATCTCCAACATGCTAACATCATTTTCCAACATGTTAACATCAATCTGCAGAATGTTCATATTAGTCTCCAGATTGATTATCAATCTCCGTTTCTGCAGAATCAATCTCTGTTTCTGCAAAATCAATATTCGTTTCTGCAAAATTTCAGCATTGATATCCTTACTTCTGCAGAGGTTTATAATCATTCACCAAACTGTTTTGGACAGAACCAAGGCTCCAGATCGAAGCTGTAACATCAATAATTACATATGAAGCTTCAAAGATCAATCTTCGTTTCTGCATAATCGATTCTCTTATTTCAGCAGAAGTTGTTCATTACTTTCCAAACTGTTGTGGACAAAATCAAGTCTCCAGATCAAAGATATATCATCAACAAATATATCTAAAGCTTAAGGGATAATTAAACACACAAGCAATCTGATCAAATTTAATTAAAACAACCCAGTCAAGCAAGGCCCAAAACTGTTCAAATGGCTGAATATTTTTATTCACTTTTATTGGTTTTGGTCAAAACTGACAGAGTATTACCAACAGTTCTTTTGACCATTATTAAATGCTCTAAAACGCTTATCAAAGGAAGGCCAAGCTCAAGGAAAAATCAGAACTTCAAGTGCTAAGAAAATCCATCAATCACATACATTTACATACTTGAAAGCTTCTCAATTGCAAATAGAAACAGTTCTGATTTTTTCATTTGATTCATAGAATCATTCTATTGTAATTCTGTCAAAAGAATCAGATCTCAAACAAGAGTTGAGACATCTCATATTCTAACAAAACAATCTCATCATTATTGTAAAACTCAAACTATAAGAGTTTAGTATAGTTTGGGTAGATTGTAAGAAATCCTATCAAGGTTGATAGGTGACCTGATTGAACTCATTTCTGGGTGGAAAGGTTTTAACATTGTAACAGATCAAAGTTGATCTGAGCTAGGTGTTGTAAAACCAAGAAGGTTCTTTGTTTTGAACACTTAGTGGAAAATCTCACGGTTGTGAGGATTGGACGTAACCCGAGTTGAGCGAACCAGAATTTATCCTTGTGTGGTATCTCTTCCCTTATCTATTTACTTTCAGTCTGATTGATTATTATGTTAAATACATAAATTGAATTACTGATTTTAACTAATCAAGAACGTTCTCTGTTTTTTTGGTTAAAACCAAGAACGTTCTCCGTTTTCCGTTTTCACAACCAAGATCAATTTTGAGTTATTTCTTTAAGTTTTTTCAAAAAAATTTAAATGAGAACATTTACAATTCAAATCCCCATTCCTTGTAAATTGTCATTGTAACTTCAAGTCTGCCTTTATATATAGAATTAAATTACAAGAATCAAGAAAGTTGATACTAATACTAAATGTATTAATATTTATTATTATTTTTACATATTTAACTTTTAAAAGATCGAGTTGGGTAATATTTTCATTATAATAATTAGTATTAATAGAAAATCAGCATAAAAATATTAATAGAAAACCTGAGTAAACTTACTTAGCAGTAATATAAAATATATTTTGTAGGAGATCTTTTTTCTTGATTAAATAATTTCATGTACCACATAGCAATATACTATGTAGACATCAACTCCCGAATCACCTTCACACCTCAAAAATTGCCGCCAGCTCTGCCACCGACAACACCGCCCCTACACTTCACTACATAAAGAATAACTAATCTAGAAATATTGTTAAAATTAGAAAATTAATAGTACAACTTAAAAAATATAGAGGCAAAAATTGTAAGATTTAAAAAGTTAGGGATGAAACAACATTTTAGCTTAATATATATCTAGCTACTCAAAATACATATTCATTGGTCCAAATAAATATAACAAGAATAATTAGTTTGTTTATTTATTATTAATCTAAAGAGACAGTACTCATGACTCATTGTTCATTTATTTATTCTTCCAAAATTAGAAAAATGCAAAATTTTGGTTGATAACCCTTTTAATTGTCGCCATCAGTTGTTTGGCCACCTTTTTATTTTTATTTTTTTTATTGTTTGGCTTTATCCAAAGCAGATTGCTGAGTCAACATATATAGTTGTACAAGTGTATCGTTAATAGTAGCATATAGATTTGAAGACTTTTTTTTTCTTTCGTAATTAAATTAAAGTTTAAGCAAGTTAAATTTCAAATTTCACTGCAAATATAGAAAGTTTGAACTTAGAGAACATTAATAAAACTACTTATTAATTTACATATTATATAGGTAATTGTTATTGGACTACTTGAATTACGCTCTACATATTTCTGTCCTAAACATGACAAAGTTTACTATTAGATGAAATATTAATTGAGACTATGTTATTAGTAGAGGTTATCGTCACGTTATAAAACTATTAAAGTCTACCTTATTTTCGTGGTGCACTCGGGAGACTAATTGATGAGTCAAGCCTAATTTGATGAATTGAATAATAAAAAATGTCATCAAATATATTGTCACCAAGATTATCCACTAGTATTTTTTCTATAAGAAGATCGCATAAATATATATAAATATATATATATATATATATATATATATATATTCTCGGTATAAAAAAAATTTACACTGTCAATATATCATAATCACTGGTAAGTATAATTTTAGAGAAATAATTATGGTAGAAATCAAATATCTTTAATTATTATAATATAGTATAAAAAATTCTTTACAATGAGAGTGCATACAAATTAAACTCATGTTATTATTAAAAATGAAAGCCCAATAAGACAGTTTTTTTGTCAAAAACAAAGTAAGACATTATCACTAGTTAACCATCCTCGTTCAAATTTAATATATCTATAAATAGGCTAATGCATTAGTACGATATTTATATTAATTAAAGAAAGAAAAAGATATCAAACTTAAAGAGAGAGAGAGAAAAAAATATAGAGTTGAAGATGAAGGTAGTTTTATTACTTTTTATCTTGGGTTTTGCCACAACTATTATCGATGCTCGTTTTGATTCAAACTCCCATATTAGTCAAGTGTTTTCCAATGGTAAGGATAAGGATGTTGGTTACTATGTGAAATCATCAACAACATGTACACCATGTTGTGATAAATGTAGTTGCACAAAATCAATTCCTCCTCAATGTAGATGTGCAGATGTTAAACCAACTTGTCACTCAGCTTGCAAGTCTTGTAGGTGTTTTGAGACATTACCTTTGAAGTGTGATTGTCTTGATATCACTGACTTTTGCTATGAATCATGTAACTCAACAATAGCTAATTAAGGTTCATTAAGTATTAATGAGACAAGTTATTTTTAATACTATGATGTTAGACAAAGTCATTTAGGCTTTGTTTTCCACTAGAAGAATGAATAATTAGAATAAACCCTATTTGCCTCAAACACTGTTGTGCCAAAATGTTTATAATTTCCTTTGAAATGTTTGTTTTTAATTAATTTCCCCTTTGATATGATTTTGTTCTCCAATTAATTTCTCTCTAGTTTTAATTACATAATGTTATATTAGGAATTCCGTTTCAAAAAAATAACATTATAAAAATGCAAAAGAAAAAATGTACGATATTTGACCACATAGTTCATCTAATTGTACTTACGTATCTAACTACATAACGATTGCAATACATTTCTATTATGATTTAAGATTAGGGTTTATTAAGTACAACTTATATTAAATATTAGGATGCAAAATTCAATATTACCTCTAAATAGTATCGCTCAAGCAACTATGAGCAATTTGCCCAACACATATAATATAAGATGTACATGAAAAGAATGTATGTAGGATATGGTTCGTTTAGATGTTTCACATACTTGATTTATAAGGGTGTGGGTTTAAATCTTCTTGTTGATGTAATAATTTTACAAAGACTTCTTTTATAATTGTACGCTTTAAATCTTAAAGTTAATTTTGAACATGCGACCTAACTCTCTTACACTTATTAAGAAAAATACAGACTTATGAATATTATACAAATGAAATAGTTTTGTATTTTGCGATACAAACTACAATTTGTAGAATTCACAAAGTGATGCCAAGGAAGGATGTAGTGGATATGAGTGTCAATTTTACAAATTTATTATTTATTAGTTGCAGCTTACATAATCGAGCGGGCAAAAAATTCCACGAATAAAAAGGTTCTATTAAAGAAAGTCTCAAAAACCAAAAAATTTGCAAAATCTTATGAGTTAAGTGGTCATAAAAAAAAATTTGAAACTTTTTTTCTTTTAACTTTTTGAAAGAAAAAAAAAATCAAGTTTTTTATCGTGATTTTTTTCGAAATACAAATCAATTTATTTTGAGAATTTTTTTCTGGATTTTTTTCCATTTTTAAAATAAATTAAATATATTTGATTTTATGAGCTTAAAACCACAAAAAATAATGATTTTATGAGCCAGAGTCTACAAATATTTTCTTAACAAGAGACTAAAGAGTGTGAAGTTTTTTTGACAGTTCTAAATGGGAGGGAGCGTTGAAGGGGGTGGTGGGATATTAATTCTATGGAGGTTGGGGGAGTGTACCAATAAATTGGTTCTCCTCAAGTTTGTCTAAAACTGTGGGTAATGGACTGGACCCTTAATTTCGGTTGGATTCATGGCTTGGCATGTTACAGTTGATTGTTATACCTTGTACCTTTACAAACTAAAAAAAACATAAATGCCATCGTATAAATATTAAAATTTGTTATTGTTTATCATTCCACCATTTGAAAAAAAAAAAAAATTTCGGATAAAAAATTTCAAGTTTAACCGGAAAGCTTAAAAAAAAATTTTCGATACAGAAGACAATTTTCGAAAATCTTATTTGAAGTTTTCCGAAACTATCAGAAAACTTATTTCAACCTTTCCAGAACATTTACAATACCGGAAAACTTTTTTTGAGATTTGCATAAATTACCGGAAAACTTTAACCCACAAGTTTTCCGGAAGTTTTTTTTATTTCTATTTTTTATTTATTTAATTTATTTTTTTAACTCTTTTTTCTTAAAAAGATGTGTACTGGAAAATATTTTCACTAGTTTTCCGGTTCAAGAGTTTACTGATAGACAACTTTTGTAACTTTTTAACCTTCTAAAACTTTAAAAAAAGGTGTTCAGTAGACACCTTTTTAAACTTTTTGTGCTGGAAAACTTTTTTCGTTGACCTTTATGGAAATCTTATAAAAAGTTTTCTAGTAATTTCTGGAAATCTTTTATGTACCGAAAAACTTGAATTATTTGGTAGTTGGTAAAATAATAAAAAAAAAAATTAAGGGTAAAATTGACATTTTTAAAATATTGTGAGGTATAGTAAAATTAGGGGTACAGGGTATAACTTTCATTACAGTTGAGGGAGAGATTAAGGAGATTATGTGGGTTGACTGTTGATAAAAACGTCAGAATAACTGACATGTTGGCCTCTTGTGTCCATTTGGGGATGGACATGTAAAAAGCTCCTCTGAGTTGGTCAATTCAGACAAAAATTGAAGGCTTTTGAGAAAATATAGAGGAGAAAACAAGCTTATGAGAGTATTATTCAATGGGAGAGGATCAATTGGGGGAATGCACTGTTTTGTTATTCAATGTTTGTGTGCAAGAAATTGTGATAGATATTTGGGCTTGGAATAGTACCAAAGGTAGTACTTTTGGGTGTTCATGTGGTTCTTGAGTATTTACTTCTTGATAATGTTTTGAGTATTTATTCCTTATTTCAATAAGTTATACTAGATGATGATGTGTTTATTAATAGAATCATGTGTACCACAATTACATTCACAGTGCCACAAGATGCATGGTAGTAAAAAAAAAAATACACAATCTGGTCTCTTGTTTCAATAATTAGCACATAAGAAAGAAAACAGCAAATAATGTCATGTATTCCAACAACACATCATTGGCAATGAACAACAGAACTTTTCATTATCACATTTTTTCCTGTTGAGGAAACACATAAATACTAGGATGAGATTCATGCTTCTATTCATAATCAAATCATAGTAGAACCAAACCAACATCCAAGCCTACCCTATTAAAAAGGGGGAGGGTGTTACTGTTACCAACACTCATCCAATCATTGTTTTCTTCAAACACAGCATGACACTCAAACATTAACTTTTTTGGTGTGGATGAATATATTGTGTACCCACAAGATGAAATTTGTAAACAATGCAGTAGGGTCATCATGATGCAGAAAACACAATGAGCAATAAACCTTTTGTACAAACTCTTCACTTTTTTCCTGTATTTCGTTTGGCTTCTAGTGTTGTTCCCTCCATAAGCGCGACTTGAGCTTCGCTCTCCATCCCTAGTCCAGCCAAAGAAACAGATTGAAGATAAGACGCAATGTGCCATAGAGGGGATATTACTTGTGCTTGCATCGCATCGTTCATTGCTTCCTGAGGCATGTCGTTGATGAGAAAACACAAGCTGCGACGTGCATGGACAGTTGGCGAAACCATTGTTCCAACATCAATGAACTACATGTGAAACAGTCAACTCTCATTAAAGATTAACTAAAAAGAACCCAATCAAATGTCAAATATAACTTCTAAATAGGAAGGATCCAAAAGTTGTGTCAAAAAAGTAAAAGGAAGGATCCAAGAGTTCTACTGAAATGCTTCCTTCATTGACTTGATACACAATCAAATATAAGAATCAATTACTTTATTATCATACTAACCACATAAGCATATTGATGTGTAATTCTAGTCAGAAATCAAAAGCATTATTCGTCATTGTGAAAAGCTCGCATCAAACTACAACTGTAGAAGAGTTATTCTAAAATATGTTGACAAGAGATCTATTTTGTAACATGCAAAAAGTTTAGAGCAATGTATTAAAATCAAACGAGCCATCAAACCGGAGAGGCTTCTGAGTCATGGTTCAACTGTTTTAAACTGCTTGAACTAGGACGAATCATAGTTGAACCGCTCAAATAACCGAACCATTGATAGTGCCAGTTCACAGTTCAACTGGTTGATCAGTTCAGTTCCATTCGGTTTTTAAAATATTGGTTTAGAATACAAAAATAGCTGTCGATTTTCCAATAGTCCAATACCAAAAGAAATCTACCTGTGTGTAGCACTCTATTGCTAGTTTTAAGTCTTTCTGCCGGAAAGCAGCATCCCCTTTTTGCTTACAATTTAGCGAGTCTTGCATTTGATCAGTCCACATTTGGAAAGATAACTGAAGTGTCAGGGAAGATAACTCACGAGTTAGCATCGAAAATGATAAAGGACAATATATCATGTCATAGTTTGCGTGAATAAATATATTGCACCTTAAATTAGTAACCAACTAAGAAATACAAGAATTAATAAAGAATCTAATATTTGAAGAAATATATTAAAAGGAATGTAGAAATTGATTAAAACCTCGTTTGCCACTCCTTCGTCATCTTTATAGCCAATATTTTCGAGAACTTCATGTATAGCAGTCAAGTCCTTTCTTGAACATGCGTCACCAAGTGGCGACAACGAAGCAACAGTAGTGGCACTATTTTGGATACCCATCAATAAGTGAGAAGGAACCTAGAAAGAAATTTGTAGGAATGAATTTTGGTAAGACAAAATAATCAGGAATGGAACTTCAAAGCCTGATTAGTTTGTGTTCTGTTGTCATGAATGTCATTTATGTGTGCACCATGATATGCAAGTAGAAATGTAGAAAATATGCTGCATTTTCAGTATGAAAATTGTAATTTTTGTTTCAGTTTTGAGAAAATTCAGTAGTCACATTTTGTCTTTGCCTTGACACTAAAGAAGAGCCTAAGTAGCGGTATTTTTCAATTTTACTACGAGGAAACTATATAGCACCGACACTTCAAACTGAAGACGTGTCCGATGTCTGACATGTGTCGATATCTGACACTGACACGACACAACCACATGTGATTACACTCAATAACTTTCATTTTCGTAAGTTATTACAAGTGTCAGTGTCGTGTTTGGTGTTCATGTATGTGTTAGTGCTTCATAGCTAGGAAGTGATGTTTTGCTAATAATAGTAATAATAATAATAATAATAGTAGTAGTAGTAGAAAGCCACACCTCTGTTTCTTTCTGCAGAGGAGCTAAAGCAGCCACTAATGATTTTGTATTCGGCCGTTCTCTAGGTTCATACTGTAAACATCGAGATGCCAAGCGCACCAACTCAGTTCCATCATCCTCAGAAAATTGTCCTTCCAAACAAGAATCTGTTAGCATCTGAAGATTTCTGTCGCGAATCAAATCAAGGGCCTGCTCCAAAAAATTTGAAATTAGCTAGGCAAGTTTACAAATATGGATCTAAATGAAACATAGCGTCAAATTTACGCTATCTTCAACTTCGCAATGGTAAATATTTATATCATTTGACTTACATGACTTGGGGGGATATGCTTCCCACTAAGAAGGTCAAGCAAAAGAGTGCCAAAGCTATATATTACACTTTCCGGTGTTACTCGCCCTACAGAACAAACAAGACTTACGACTCAATAACTTTATGCAACAACTTCGAAATTCTAAATGAATCACAACTTTTTGCATACAAATTTAAATAAAACCATAACAGCAACGAAATATGGCACACCGGTTCTGAGATACTCTGGAGGGGTAAATGCCAAATTTGTGCTATAACTTTTACCATCTCTACTATTCTTCATAAGGCCAAAACTTGAAAGTCTAGGATTACCATCCTGTAAATTTTAACATATCATTTATATTAATCAAATAATGTTAAACTTATAAAAAAAGAGTACAAAGCTTACTTCATCAAATAGAACTCTATATGCATTAAGGTCGTGATAGAGGCCACGTCCGTTGCTTGTGCAGTATTCTAGAGCTTCTGCGAGATGCAGAACAACTCTGAGTCGCATTGCCCATTTCATCGGTTGTGCATCCCCTGATATAGACATGTATACCACTTCAACAATACAATCATGACAATGTATCAAAGAAAACATGTTTTGTTTAGAGTTTCAATGCCGCAGAATAAGTTCTGGCTTTTTCAAAATTAAAAGTAAATAAAAATTGTCTCATCATTACAAGATCAATTTTCACATTTCCAAATTATTCCGTTTTGTAAATTTAGTAATTGTTAATTCTACTTATCTTGCATATATTGATAATTTAGCACTTCAAAATATGAACCTTCCTTAAAATATCCAAACAAGTTTTTCTCTTCAAATCAATTTTCCAACAATCAATTCTTACAAAAGCTTTCTCTTCATAACTAATCTCCAAAATCTATGCCAAACACACAGAAGTCAATATATTTTACTGTGTTACTATTTCCTTCCAAAATAAAAAAGGATGATATATGCATGAAATGAGCTATTACAGTGGAAAAGGTGTTTTGCAAGAGTTTCATTGGGCATGTATTCGGCCACAAGCAACCTCTCATCGCCTTCACAACAACAACCAAGCAGATTTGCCAATCTTTGGTTACGAAGCTGACCAACTGATCTAGCTTCCTCCTACAATTACGAAAAATTGTTTCGATTAATTGAAAGTGAAAAGGACAGATTCAAATGAAACCATACTAGCACAACTTTGTGCACTAGCATCAGAAAAATAATCAAACCTAACCATTTTAATAACTATTATGAATCCGACTGTGATAGCATATTTATATCGCCTTTTAATCACTAAACACAAGCACATCACACATTCCCATCAACAACATTTCAAGCTCGAAACTTTGTTTTGTGTAGTTCAAGGTCTTGATTCGTGAACAAGAGAATTGAAAGTTTAAGTGTATGTTTGAAGAAGTCATTGAAAAAGAAAGGATAATATTTACCAAAAACTGTTGAGTATCAGGCCAAGCACTTCTATTAAACCTCTTAACAACAATCCTCGTTTGATTCTCCATCTTCCCTTTATAAACAACATTTGGAGCCTTTTCACCGTGTTCAGATACTATATTCTCAACATTAAAACCAGATGTTGCATTATTAAGTTGCTCCAACGTAAATTCACGAAATGCAGGACCATTATTGGCCTCAATTCTATCCTCATTCTCTGTAACAAACAATCACAATAAACAAAAATCAAGTATCAATGATAGTTTACTCAGCACAACAGAATGTACTAACAGCATTAACATGTCGCTTTTACGGTTTTACCTACCGGCATTAGGAACTTCAAGAGTAGATGCCTTAACTTGGGAGTCGACACAACATGGCACGAGGCTGGAGCACTGAATCCCCATTTTCAAACACTTAAATCAAATCCAAATCAACAAAAAACCTCTTCCACTTCTAATGATGTGCTTTTTATATCAAACACCATCAAACTCGAAAATTGGACTATACCAAAGCTCATATAACTGTAATATCTTGCAGCCACAAATGCCTGAAAATCATATCAGAAAGCTTTGTTAAAGTAAAGATAAGAGGAAAAACCAGCAAAAAAAGTTCTTATCGCTGTACACTTTCGGGTACTATAGTATGTTTAGTATCACGGTATGTTCAGCTCTTTACGCACGACCAAGGTGAAGCTACAACTACACACTTTGAGTAGACGTGTGGTGGAATTCAATTTCGACGTGAATACAAACACACGTTTAATGAGTTAAAGACTTGGTCCTTGATCGCTTCTAAATAGCTAAAATAGATTCATTCATAGATTCTGCACTAAATTTTCAGGTGGCAAAAACATCACTAACCTTCTGCAAGAATTAAAGAGAGAACAAACATCAACAATGCAAAACTACTTCATTTAAGAAAAATGAAAGATACTTTTTTTCCTTACAATCACAATAACCTCAATTCAAATAATCTTAAATGCCACAACCTAAAAACTAGTAATCTTAGCATTTAAAGACCCTTTCTCCTAAAGAAAATACATAAATCAACATTTAACCAAAGTGGGGCAAATCATAAAGACTAAATATTAAACTTCTTTATGATAGCTTAGTATCTCATAATCACTTTGCATAACTTTTTTTAGTCAACTCAATATCTTTAGGTACTAAATATTTAACTTTCAAAATTAATAAACACTGAATAAAGCACCACTTTTTCAAACTACCCAAAAAGCTACTTCACCTTTTTAAGCTTCTTCTTCTTCTCCTATGACTGAGGAAAAAAGTTGATCCACCTGAAGCTGATAAAAAAAAGTATCTTTTTTTATTTATTTATTTTTCCTTCTTTTTCTCGATCAAAACAATAGCTTTACAAGATCCACATTTTCGCCATAGAAAATTAAAAAAAAAAAACAAGTTTTGCAATATGCAAAGTTCGAGTCTTTTCCTCGATTCAATCAAACCCAAGTTTTCATTCTCCTCATAAAATCAATAATTTTTGCCTTTTCATAGAAGCCAACAATTCTTCAACCCAAATGAAAGAAGATGTTAAAACCCAATTTTTTTTAAAAGAAAAATTGTAAACTTTGAACAAAATCAGTTGAGAAGAAATGAAACTCAGCTTAATTGAAGATTGGTGTGAATAGGCAGAAGGTTGAATGAAGAAGATAGGGGTGATGGGGCTAAGCCTAGGCTTATGAATTTTCTTTTATTGATCTTTCCATTTTGGCATAAACTATGTAATAGATTTTCATTAAAAAAAACTATGTAATAAAAAATATATCAAAAAACTATAAATAAATAGGAAAATATATTTTTCAGTCTTTAATTTGATTTCAAATAACAATTTAATTTTTTTATTTTATTTAATTTTAGATAATAATCTCATCATTTATATCTTTAAATATTAATAATATTATTATTTTTTACATAAATTCAAAAAAATTATTGTTGATATTTTAAGACATAAAAGATTATTTAAAATAAAATAAATAATCAAATAAAAATAAAAAGATAAATGATTGAATTTTTATAAATTAA
>JBBPBP010000003.1:3140575-3157421 GCA_037974735.1 Cicer chorassanicum
TCTTAAATACAATATCATTAGAAAGAAGTTGTCAAAATTTATTTGACAAAAAGGACTATATACTCAAAGTGTAAACTAATTTTTCCCTAATAATTTAATACGAATTCTTCATCATTCTCTTTCAACATATGTATATAATTTTCATCAATTCATAATTATACAATAAATGACTTATGTTAATTGTTAATATAAATGATTTACATTGATGATACATATTCATTAAACTCAATTTATTAATATGTTGTTTAAAAAATGTAATTTATTTTATATATATTTTTTCTAAAGAAAATATCTATTAAAAAGTGTGTTGTTATATATGTATTTAAAGAAAAATAGTATTTGTATCAATTAAGTAATTGATTAATTAATGTATAAAGAATATAAGCATAGATTCTCCAAGATTTGAGAGAGATTTTGGGTGATATAGGCCAATGCATTAGGCAACACCCTTCTATGAGAGGGTTTCACTTGTTACACAAAAACAAGAATATTGATCCTACAAGGCGCGTGGATAGATATAAAGATAAACCCCCTTTTTTCCTTGACAATCCCCATGGGCCCAAATATTTTATTGTTTATTTTTATTATTAAAATAAATAATTTAATTTTGGTACATAATAATATAAATTTTTTACACATTACAATCTAAATCTTATATGTAATTATAATAATATATGTAAGGGTTGTTATTTATTAATAATATAATTTTGTTTTATATTTTATTTAAATTTAAATTTAATTGATAAATTTCAAAATTATTAGATTGAAGATTATTTTTTTTATCCAAGATCTGGTAAGTTTTTTTTTTTTTTTGTAGTATTTAGTCGTATACTAATTAAATTCTTAATTTTTGTTTTTGAATATTTTATTTTCAGTTTTTGATTAAAATATTCAGTTTTATCCAAAAGAAGAAGTGCTTTTTCTTTTGAAGTTTGTTTGTTTCTCAATCTCCTTACCTAAATCCCAGAAACATTACACACCATAGCATCACCAATATCGCAATCCAACCAAGAGAGAGAAAAAAACCCTATTTTGTTAGAGAGAGAAAAATAAGCACAGCCCTAGAAATTTATACAAACAGATAAGGACTTGTGCAACTCATACACTACACTAGAGAGAGATAGAGAGAGAGAGAATCACCATTATTTTCTATTTTTTTATTTCCCCTTTTTTTTATTTTTTCAATTTAATAATAACCCTTTTTCTCTTTCTCCATGGTTGCTGAGTAATTTGCTTTCTTTGCACTCACTCACACTGTGGTTCTTTCTTTGTACCGCTCCAAAAACCATAACTTTCTTTGATTTTGTTAACAATCACTAGCTTCAATTTGTTCACAGGTGAAACTTGAGATTTGCAACAGACCCTTTTGATCCTGCTCACAAATGTATGTATGATTTTTTTTTCCCTTATTATTCTTTATTATTATATTTCTATCTGCATGTTGCATTTTCTCTTTGTTGTATTTGGGGTGTTGAATCTGTTTTAATTTCAAACCCAATTTACCGAAGTTTGTAACTTTCCCTTTCCATGTCAGAAAAATCATGGCTGACGTTATACTCGTTTTTGTATGTGACTTTGAGGTCCCTTTTTTGTGCTGTTGCATTTTGTGGTCCTTTTTTGTGTGGAACTGTGTTTTTGAGCTTTTTATGGCATTGGCTTGAAGTGATTCTTTCATATATTTTCTGCTACTTTTCTGGTTTTGGGTTGTTGATTTTATGTGTGTTGGTATGGATGGTTGAGTTTTATCTTTATTGGGTTTGTGGTTACCTTTTCAATTGCTTTGTGTTCAAGGTTTATACTTGGTGCTGGTAAGAATGGACCTTTCCATGTTCAAATCAGAATGAAACCTTTTTTGTTTAGTTCTATGTAGCACCGACACTTTATAGTAAAAGCGTGTCAGGTGTTATGCACCATACTGCGACATGTGATTATATTCAATCACTTTTATTTTTTCAAATATTACTGGTGTTTGCGTGTGTAGTGTCATGTTTGGTGTCTGGGTGTCTATGTCTTTGTCGGTGCTTCGTAAGTTTGGTAAGATGTAATATAGCTTCTCTTTTTGTCTTTTGTTACATGTTATTGGATAGTGGTTCACTTATTGGTGTGGATGCCTTGGCTTTCCATCTTGTTTCTCTAATTTATTTATCTTCTACTTTATGGTTGTCTTGAGGCTTGTGTCCTTTCACTTTCTTTCATATGTGTTTGTTAATATGGTTACATCAAGAAGAAACTTTGTCTTCTAGAAGCTACCCTATTTTGATTCGAAGGATTATTAGTCTTTCTTCTCAAACTACAGTTACAGCTAATATAGTTTAAGGATAAAATTGAGCACTGTTTGATACTCTTGTTGGTATTGAATTATTGAATTTCATCATATATTTTATGGTATTCTAATATGTGGATATTTTCCTTTTTCTTTAAATTGTCATTATACTCTATCTGAGAACAGAGCTTGGTGAATATTGGTGATCAAAGTTTCTTGTCAAAGAAGGCATTTGAAGTTAAATGCATGGATCACGTGGACCATATGGCGCTATCTGGTTCGGCATCTTACTATATGCAGCAGCAGAGAGCACTAGCTGTTTCTGGACCACTACCTGAGTTACATGTTTCGCCGAGTATTCGCCCATTGTCTAATCCCAATAATCTACCATTTCAATCCAACATTGGTGGTGGTCACATCGGATCCTCATTGCCCTTAGAATCGTTGGCAATTTCATCTCACGCTGTCAATGTGGATGGTTCTACTGGGGTGTCAACCGGAGAGACTGTGAAAAGGAAGAGAGGAAGGCCTCGGAAATATGGCTCTGATAGAGTTGTGTCATTGGCGCTGAGTCCAAGTCCAACACCATCTAGTAATCCTAAAACTGTGACACAAGACGGCCAGAAACGCGGGAGAGGGCGTCCACCTGGGAGTGGGAAGAAGCAGCAATTGGCTTCTTCAGGTAAATATTTATTGCAATTTCTAGTTTGTTGTGTTAATAATAACTATTGTTTGAAGCATAAAGGAAAGGTAGGGTTCAAAGCAATTTTTCAAACTAGTCATGAAATTGGTGAAAGCTCTGATTACAGCTAACTTGTTTAACTATGAGCCTGTTTGTTACACTATTTTCATAAAAATTGGTAATTATCATTATAAAAATTACTTTTTTATTTTAAAAGGTAATTATCATTAAAACTTTTCTTCGAAAACTATTTTTTTTAAATTTTGATGTTTTTTCTATCTCTTGAAGAGACCTCTTCTAAAAGTGATTATTTAATTGTTTTTTTCTGAAGCTTAAATATACATCTTCTAGAAGTGATTTTGTTCTCAAAATAAAAGGATATTTTATGAAAAAGTTGAAATAGATAGTGTCACTTTTAAAAGATTTTAGAGTATTTAAACTTTTAAAAACATCATGTTTCTGATTAGTTTGAAAGTTACTGAAAGTAGCTTTTGAAAATGTTGTAATTACAACTACTTTTTTTTTTATTTAAAAAAAGTGCTTTTTATAATACAACCAAACAGAAAATAGATTTTGCATTACTATAATCTATAAGAAATAAATCACTTTCCACACAACTTTAAAACCACTTGTCATAAGTTTAAACAAACAGGCTCTATTTATTTATATTATTATAGAACAAATAAGAATGAAATTAATATAAAATTATAAGATATTAAGTGAGATAAAAATTCAAATGAACAACAAATCTTGTAAAGTAAAAATTTGATATTAAAAAGCTGAATATTAATTCATACATTACTGAAGTATGTTGGTCTTTTTAACTTGACAATTGACATTGAATTTTTTGTAAAAAGAACTTGACATTGAACTCTTATTGGGCTAAAGAATTGTTTTAGTTTGAATTGATTTTTTAATTACAAACCTTTTTAATAAAAACCAGAAACAACTAGTTCAAACCAATTCTTCAATTCATCGTTGATTTTTGACTGGTTTGATTGATTCCTATCTTGTCAATAGCGGTAGCGATAGGGCAGGGTGGAACTTTGGCTAGCCTCCCCACACATTGCGATGTGGTGCAAAAGATAGTTGTGGCTACTTTCGTGCCTTAGCAACGCGTAATTGTGACACACTTCACAAAGGTCACACCTCTACAGGAGCGCAATTGTTTTAGGGTTTTGAAACCCCATAATACCCTTATAATTGAGTCGTTACAGGGGTATTTTAGGGTTTTTGCACAGAAAAAACCCTATGGTCCTCTACTCTTCTGTGATCACAGAACAGATATCGCCGCTCCCTCTTCTCTTCACTTTCCGCTCGGCTGCGAACCAGCCGCCGTCTCAAAATATATCAAATAGCAGCCATCCCCCACCCCACAATCCTGCAATCCCAATTATGGGGTCAGCCGCTCCGCAATCTGGGATTGACAACACAGATCGATTCTCTACCATTCTCACTAGTTTTGTGAACTGTGTACGCCCGATTAATTTACCGGTCAAGCATCACTCCAGTATGGTTTTTAAAAGCACGGTTTTATGTTTTGTAAATCTATATTCAAATGTTATTGGTTCTAAGTTTCACTATAGTCATTTATTTTTTTTCTTTTATGTTAACAACTTGACTGGCTAATATCATAATGATAAAAATGAGCAATGACATTGAAGTTCCAATCTAGTTTATCAATTTTCTTTAATTTAAAGTTTTGCCGATCTCGTTCTATTAATGCTGCTTTTGCATGCTCTTGTTTATCTTTTTTTTTTTTTTGCTGATCTCTAAGAGAGAGATGCATTTATTTTATTTTTAATTATTATAAATGAAAGGAAATCTTATTACAATTAAATTGGATCACGATTCCTTTCCACAATTGTAGATTTATACATATAAAACAACATCACTTAATTCATTAGTTACTGCACCAGATTATGTAATCAAGCTATTGAAAAATGTTGTATCAATATTGACAAATTAAATGTTTTTAACCAAGCATACAGTTTGTGCGCGGCATGCCATACATGTGTGTGTGTGAATGCATGTGATATGAAAATATTTACAAGTGGGCATTATGATTTTATTATTCACTATAAAATTCTATACTTCAATATGTAATAATCAAATTTGCAATGGTTCTAACATGCATATAAAATTATAAAATAACAAGAATTTCATCATGACAACATATGATGATACATATATTTATCATAACGCGTAGGTTCGCTAAGTTTTTTATGCACACTTTCTGATGTTTTTAGTGGTTACTTATTGTCAGGTGAGTCGATACCTGATTCAGCTGGGGTTGGATTTGCCCCTTATGTCATCCAGATTCCAAGTGGAGAGGTATGTTATTCTTTATTAGGAATTTGGATTTATCTCTGCTTTTGCAGTATATGTTGTTAAATTTGCATGGAAAAATATATTTAAAAAAGAGAAAGGATAAATATAAATCTGAATGATATTATGTTTTTTTTAAGACTTAGAAATGATAATGATATTAATTATGATCATAATGAATTTATGATAATGATCCATTAATTCTTTTATGTTACTTATATAATAATAATGAATTTATTTCATGATTGTTTCAAGTTCGAGCCAAATGTTCTAGCATTTATGTAAATACTGGAGAGTTACACTTTTAAACTTTTCTTTCTCTTGCAGGACATTGCAGCAAAAATATTGGCGTTTTCTCAGACGCAGGCTAAAGCTTTATGTGTTATGGCAGCTGAAGGTCATGTCTCAATCGCCACACTTCGTCAGCCTTCAACTTCAGGCGGCACTGTCAAATTTGAGGTATGGACACTTTCTTACTACTGCAGTTTAAGAATATTTTTGTTTACTAACTTAGCTTTAAGCACATATTTTCAATAGGAAATTTCTATTATTGTAGACCTTTCTAGTCATAATAATTGATTCTTCATTTTGGCATTATATTGAATACTTTCTCATGTTTGTGTTGCTTTGTCTTGTTTCTTTCTCTACATCCACACTCTCTCATTATAAGGTTGTTTATATATTTACATGTATAAATTTAATTTTTGGCTTTGTTAGGGTAATTTGGAGATACTGTCCATGTCAGGCTCTTACTTGCCAACTGATACTGGCAGCTTACGGAATCGAACTGGTGGACTAAGTATTACCCTTGTTAGTCCTGATGGCCGCGTGGTTGGTGGAGGAATTGGTGGTGCGCTCATTGCATCAGATCTTGTCAAGGTAACAACATTTTTAGTGCTACCATAATGGTATTTGTATTATAGGTCCCGTTCGGTTATGATTTGATATTAAAAGAGATTTATTAAAATCACTTTTTTAATCTTATCTCTTATTTACCGAACTCATAAAATCAATTTTTGTCTTCAGAAACTATTAAAAATAGCTTATCATTTAAATCAGAAAAATAATTTTTTAGGTCCTGATTAATTTAAAAAGCTTAGACAAACACAATTAAAATCACTAAAAATAATGTTTTAGTTAAAAATTATTTCTCTCTCAAATAAACTGTAAAAAACGGACTCTATATTGTTATAACATATATCTCATTCCCACATGTTTAAATCAAAATTTTCCAGCTATACTAAACATAAAAGTCATGAATGCAGGTTGAGTTTGACAGAATCATAGTGTGCGACTTTGATTTTGACAAAAGCTACAGTTAAGAGCTTCAGCAAAATCACGGTGTCAACTAGATTTCGTCAAACTCACCGTAATTCCAAACATGCACTTACTGAACATAAATGTCGTGATTGTAGGTGACAGTTGGGACCTTTCAATGGGGTAGATTAAAGGGAAAGTACAAGAAAAAGGAAAGCTCACAAGATACAGCAGTAGTTGCTGTGGAATCAGATCACCAAGGAATTCATAATCCAGTTGCACTGAATAGCATTTTACCAAATCAACAAAATCTTACTAGTCCAACCTCATCCTTAAGTCCTTGGTCAGCACCGCGTTCGATGGATATGCGAAATTCCCATGTTGACATTGATTTAATGCGTGGATGACGCTTTAATATACACTAGTAGTGTGTATATATTTCAGATTCATGGTCACTCCTCTAATATTCTTTTAGTAGTGATTGACAGAATGGAAAGTACCTACAGCAGAGTAGAACTAGCTGACTTTTGCAATTGATGAATTCAATTGGGGTTGTTCTCATTTTTTTTGTAACTGAGGATATTTAATTTGGAGATTTCATGTTCCTTATTGGTAATGATACATTATGCCCTATTTGGAAAAACATAACTTGGGTTAGGTGTTTTTTTATGTGGTTTTGAAACATCAGTTATGACTCATAATTTAATGTGATTGTCTCATTGAATTGCCGAGATTGCAGAAGTGAAATAGTTATGTCTGTAATATGGTTGTGGCAGCTAGTCCTTTTTTCCCCATTACTATTTATATTTTCAAGTGTATTATGGTATTAGATTATTGTATCGAAAGTCTTTTTTGGTGGAGTAGTTAGGGACCGTGTTTCGTTAGTAATAATGGCGGTACAAATATAGAATGTGATAACCTCACGCATGGGAGAAAAATGATTTATATATTCATTATCTTAAGGTTTTAAGGGTGATGTGTCAAAGTCTCTTGTGATTTTAAAATATTTAATAAAGTAATTAATCTCAGTTATGTTGATGGTTTTGATGGTTGAGATCAATAGCTGTGTATAATAGATAAACATACATGTTGATATATGCTAGAATGGTATATAATAGATGATAAACAAATAAACCTAAGAAGCGTAAAATCTTTCAAATCTATTCATAGAATATTATATTGAAATATTGAGTTGTGATATTTTTTGTTTTGTTATATTATCTTTTCATAGTCAAATTTTGAGTAACCAGGGTCGGTCTGGGATTTTTGATGCCCTGGCTAAACAATCAAATGATCCCAACGAGGATTCTTTCATAATCTAAGTTTTTTTTTAAATAAATTATTTTCAATATAAACTAAATCTTGATGAGATAGCTAGCCTGCAAACAATTTAACTTTTTAATAAGTTATTATACTTTTATATCTAACTATCCTAATAATATTTAGTTAGCTACGATGAACAATTATTTGTGTTTTTACAAATAATTTAATTGGTTATATTGGAAAACATATTGTTAGTCTATTTAATTCAACATTAATTATAGTTCAATATTAATTCTTGAAGTGTTGTTGGGATTAATAAATTGCTATTATCAAATGTTATTAATTGTTAGCTAATTATACACATGCACGTGAGTTTTTTCGTGCGTTTGTCAGCTTAATAATTTATTTTATAAATATAATGATATGATTCTTTCACTACAAAAAAGAAAAACTCTTTTTATAATGTCCAAATATTTTATTAAATGAGTTGAATTGTTTGGTTTTCAATATATAAAATAATGAAATTCTAAATGGTCGTGTGTGTGGGGATTGTTTGTGTGCATGCTAATAAAATTACTATTGAGAAAATTGTCTAAGTTTTTCTATCAATATCAATATAATATATTAAAACAAATCCTCAAAATATTATATTGGATACATCACATTTTTATACGTCATATAATATTAATTTTGTTACATCATTCTTATACATCGTATAATACTAATTTTATCACATTATTCAATAGTATGATGTGACACTTCTAAATTTTTTTTTAATTTTTTTTACTAATTTTTTTTTTCTATATCTCTATAATTAAAAAACTAACACTAAAAAACATAAGTTTCTTTACATGATTTAATTATTACTTACTTTTTTAATTCATTGCATATAAACATAATACAATATTTAATTACATTTTAATAATTAAAATTTAACAACTATAAATTACCACAAAATATATAAAAACATAATCATCACATATTAAAAATCAATAATCAAACTTATGCACAAATAATTCAATGAATTTTAAATTAAAATAAATAAAAATATTGAAACATAGTCATTTAAATTAGCAAGTTTTTGAAAAAAAATAACAACAAAAGATATTTTTTTAAAAAATAAAAATGTTAATTATAAATTAAATATTTTCAAAGTAATATACAATTTGTGTTATTTTTCTTTTATTAGTGCTCAGGTACATATTCTATTCCTCAAACTTTACATATTCTATTTCATTTTTCTTCAAATATAAAACAGTTAACATTTCATATCCCTAAACTTCTTCCTTGCAATGAAGAGAATAGGACTACCATTCATCTCAGGGAGGAGCTAGAGACTAAGTAGTACAGGACCACTTTGGTTGTGAAATTTTCAAAAGAAAAATAAATAAAATAGATTGTATGTGTTTTTTACTTCTCTTAATTAATTGATTATAATTATTTCTATACAAAAAATTAGTCCCACATTATTTAAAAATTGATGTTAAATGTAATTTATAAATAACATATGCATTCTTCAACTACCAAGATACTTTTTATTTAGTATTTATATAAATTATTGACAAATTATATGCATAATGTTTAAGAAAATTATATGGTTACTCGATTGCGTAAGTCTTAATCTAGTTTGGAATGAATTAGGCCAAAATCGGTACCTTACATCTCTAGTTTGGTTTTGTAATAGATTTTTATGAAATAGCACAGTTATTCATAAGTTTCAAATTGTAGCTTTATGAGTTTCACGTTCAATGTACATTCGAACGCGAGATTTGATGTTGACTTTTAAACAAGCTAGTAAGAGTGCATCGATTGCGCACACAATTTTGGTACAAAATTTGTGGTTTTAGTGCAAATTCTCTTATTTCTCCTTGAGCGAATCAATCTATATTTTCTATTCAAATAGTAGTTAAATTAAATTATAGAGTTGATATCCGACACCCAATTTTTTTGAAAATATATCCAATATTTAATTAATTTGTCAATTAAAATAATCATATACATTTGTCGTGATCATGTCATCTCTTTATCACATGTAACGTAAAATTTAAAATTGGATTTTGAAATAAAAAGAAATTAGAATATGATTTGCGTGTTGTGTGGATAGAATTTAACATATTAGTATTGTGGTGAATTAGATTTTAAAATTTCAAAAATAATATAATTTATTGATTTTGTTTGGATAATATTTTCTCCATTTGAATTTATTTGAATAATTATTATATATAAGTTTATAAACACACATTTGAGCATATGTAGAATGTTTTAGAGAATATAATTACAACTAATTTATATATTAAATTTTACCCATTGAATTATTATGTTAAAATTTTAATTATATTTTAATAAATGAATAAGATTTAAGAACTTCTAAAATAAAATTTAACGGTTTCATCCATTGATTTATAATTTAATACCTTCTCAATAAAGATTATGAGAAAATAAAAAGAAAAAAAGTATTATAAAAAAAATATGTACGCATTAAAATGTAGTAAATAAGTATATAATTAATAGTATATTAACCATTAATCGGCTATATTATAGACCAAATACATATTTTATTTGTCTTTTAAAAAAAGGAGTGAATGAAGTACTAAGTATACCGTTAATATGTTAATCAATAATCCGTAAAAACTTACATCTTTCTAATTACTACATTTTATTAGAGAAATATTAATGGTCAAACATACATCACTTTTTCAAATGTGTGGTTGACAAAGGTAGAATGAAATGAATATCAAATGGCAAAATCATATACATATTTTAATTAAGTTCTTCTACTTTGTATAATAATATCTATTATATATATTTAAAACAGACTCTGCTGACACCTCATACTATTTCCCATGTATGCAAATATTTCCCACGTCAGCCAAAAAGCTGAGGGGTACATCTTCATAGAGAGTTTCCCATTTACTATCTTATAGTATATCTCCTATTTAAATATTATTTCATAACGTCTACTCAAAATTTTCTAAATTAATCTCACACTATTATTTCATAACGTCTACTCAAAATTTTCTAAATTAATCTCACACTATTATTTCATAACATCACATTATTATTTCATAACGTCACATTATTATTTCATAACGTCTGCCCAACATCTTTCACATTAATTCCACATTACTACTCAATACATTTTTTTTGTCTGCATTAATCAACTTCACATTTTCGCTTCTACCTACCATCTACTTGTTTGATAGTATACATCTTTTCATAATATATAATATTGAACTTAATAAGATGAGAAATTTCTTCAACTTCTTCTGAATTGATAGTACATAACTACATATGTCTATCTTGCTTACCTCTAAAATATATTTCGACTATTTATATGTGCCTTTTATTGTAAAATATATTTCGACTATTTATATGTGCCTTTTATTGTTGAGTACTTCTCTTCTATAAATTACATTGATAAAATTGAATATATATTATTGATATAACTACTATATCAATAATCATTTAACAATTGGAACATAAAACTTCACATTGATTGTTTTAAAAATCCACTTAAATTAAAATATACCCGTATTTTATTGTTGGGTAATTCTCTTCTATAAATTACATTGATAAAAATGAATATATATTATTAATATAACTACTATATCAATAATCATTTAACAATTGGAACATAAAACTTCATATTGATTTTTTTTAAAATCCACTTAAATTAAATAAATTAAAATATATTCGTGCAACACGCGGGTTAACATCTAGTTTTCATTAAAAGAGCAAATAGAGTTAAATTAAAATGTTAGTTGCGACTATTTTCACTATGATTAATACAACACTCATTTTGTCTTGCCATTTTTTATTCTACTTTTCACTATGTATTCTTCCATACAACCTGACTTGGAAATTTTCACAAATAATTTGTGTATGTACGATTGAGTTGAAGTAAAACAGATGTAGAAACTTCAAATAGATAGTATTTTAAAAAAAATTGACAACAAAAAACGTCTCAGTAAAAAAAACAACAAATAATTTCTGAATCTAAATATTAATTATTGTTTTATCTATCAAACGTTACATAGTTCTAAATTTCCCGAAAACACAACAATAACACTACTATTAAATTAAATATGAACAATCTTCTTTGTCTTTTGAGAAACCACTATATTTTCATGTTGCAGTTGAACGCAAATATGTCTGCAAAAATAATACTCTAACTAAGATTTTGAAAAAAATGAGAAAATAGGTTGAATATAAGTACTAGTTAAAAACTATTTGTGTAAAATTAGAATTTTCCAATGCTATCTACACCACCCACTAAAAAATATTATTTGAATGACTAGAATAATATATATATATATATATATATATATATATATATATATATATATGACACATTGAATTTTTTTTATGATGTGTCAAAATGAAACTTATATAACAAAATTAATAATCAGATGACAATATTCTAGCTTGTGAGACTCTTTTAATAAATTATTATAAATAGATAGATATTAAAAAAACAGTCATTAAAATTTCATAATTTACAATAAAAGGATCATAAGATATATATGAAACACATATGAAATGAAAAAGTTCACAAAATCTCTTAAATTACAATGCATGAAAAAAAAGTGAAAAAACACAAATTCATCCTTGAACTATATCAAGCATCTGACCATGTGATATCAAGACCACCCCATTGATTAAGAGGCACACTCAAGGCTTCCCATACAGCCTTAGAGGCATCCACTATGTTGTTTCCACATGGAGGTTGGTAATCATGATCTGCATCACATCCCATTGTAGAGTCACACTCATCAACCACCATAGCCACCACACTTTTTCCATTTCCACTTATAGTAATGTTGTCGAGACATCTACTCTTCTTATCAAACCATCCAGTGGAAAGTGCAACAACTGGAGTATCATCAGAATGATATTGATTATCACATTCTGAAGGGCCACCCCCATCACCACCTTTCTCAAAACTATTAAGAGTGAGATATGCTTTGGTGTAACTAGATACCATTGGTGAACATTCATAAGTTGTGTACATTTTTCCTTGTACACAACAATCAGAATCATTCTCTGTGTTGCATTGTTCAGTTGAAGCTTTCTTTCCTCTAATTCTACCACTTGGACGATACTGTTGGGCTTCAGAATAGTACACACTAGTTAAAATCAGAGTAATCAATAAAAGGAAATAAGTTTTGAAGCAAAAACTCCTCGTTGTATCTATCAAATTATATCTTTTCTCCTCTTTTTGGATTGATGAATGATGTATAGAATGAGATTTTAATGGATATATAGAGTAAGAGAACTCCTTCTATTGGTAAAGTAAATAGTTAATTTGTGTATGAAATAACAAGATAAGAAAATAAAATGTTTCTTTTGAGGTCAAGGCAATGAGTCCTACTTTGTCATGTATAGTCCAAATAACAACTATAAAAAGTAATACTAATATTTGATTTTTATTAACTACCAAAAGAAAAGTCCTTACAGTACGGTGCACCAACAATTAGTTTTCTTTGAATTGATTTTAAGAATATTTTAAGTACATGTTTACAAAAATAATTATATTCCTTGATTATTTTATTTGTTTTCACATAGAGACAACAACTCTGTTTTTATTAAGCCTTTGATCGTTATTTTTTGTTATGCAATTGGCAGTTTCATATAAGACAGAGAAGAAATATGACTCAATTACAATTATACGTGCATTTGATTAGATACGACACTAACATGTTACATTGATAATTAACCTGTTACTATATAATAAAACACTTATTCAAACACAAATATCAGACACGACACTGACATGTTAACATTGATAATAATTACATGTGTAGGTGTTTGACACTAACAAGGTGAAGACAATAAATAAGACTTCAATCTAAATATTAATAATTAGTTATGGCTAGTGTTAAAAATAAATATTGCATTAATAAAGAACTAATTTATTTGCAACTGTATATCAATTCTACTGATACCTAACAGTATGAATCTTAATAAATCATCATATCTTTTGTCAATAATTTAAAACTGAATCTTAATAAATCATCATATCTTTTGTCAATAATTTAAAAGCCTTAAAAGAGCCAACCACAAGAATATGGCTAAAGAAGGTAGTGTAGAACTTGTTCTTTGACCTCAGAAGTGATCATTTGGGCTAAACATAGCATGATAAAACACATACATTTGACCTTTGATCTAACTTCTATTTATGCTTTTTTTTTTTTTGCTTGTTTTTACCAAGAGAGATAAGTTCTATCTATATATACCCACTAAAATCTCCCCCCAAATCATCAAACACTAAGAAGAACAACAAAAAGGAGAAACATAGTCACATAGCCAAAAATGAAGAGATTTTGCCCCAAACCTTCTTTTCTTTTGATAGTTATCACACTTATCATAACAAGTTGTGTGTACTCTGAAGCTAAAAATTGTCGCCCAAACGGTAGAATTAGAGGAAAGAAAGCTCCTCCAGGACAATGTAATCAAGAGAATGATTCGGATTGTTGTGTACAAGGAAAAATGTACACAACTTATGAATGTTCACCAGTGGTATCTACTTACACCAAAGCATATCTCACTCTTAATAGTTTTCAAAAGGGTGGTGATGGAGGTGGCCCTTCAGAATGTGACAAACAATATCATTCCGATGATACTCCAGTGGTGGCACTTTCCACCGGATGGTTCAACCACAAGAGTAGGTGTCTCAACAATATTACAATAAGTGCTAATGGCAAGAGTGTTATGGCCATGGTTGTTGATGAGTGTGACTCTACAAAGGGATGTGATGAAGAACATGATTACCAACCACCTTGTCCAAACAACATTGTTGATGCTTCCAAAGCTGTGTGGAAAGCTTTAGATGTTCCTCAAGATCAATGGGGTGGTCTTGATATTACATGGTCAGATGTTTGATGTTGTATTTGTGTTTTAGATTCCTTCACATTATTATGTACTTTTATTTCTCATCATATGTCTATCATATACTTGTTTCAATCAAGAAAATACAAAACATACTTTTACTTTTACTTTTATGCTAAGAGCTAAATCTTAAATTAAATATTTGCCATACTAACTCGTTTTGAAATTCAAATAATTTTTAAGTATATGCATGTAATCATGCTTTTGCAGGTTGTTGGAATCTTTATAGCTCCATTTCATATGTAGTATTAAGGGGATCACTGATTCTAATGATCCTTCCAACAAATATTTCTTAATCAAAATCTAACAAAAACATACATATTAATTCAAATAGTCTTTTGTTGAATTAAAATAATTATTATAGAACCTTTAAAATTATAACAAATTTTTTGAAAAAAGGAATTAATTGATTGACGTTTTTAAATTTAAGATACTAAATTGCTATTTTGTAAATTTGAAAGACTAAATTTTAAGGAATAAAGTGATTATTTGCTTGTAATTTGTGTTAATCTATTGAGTAGTTAATGCAATAATTGAAAGTTTATTGGGCATATATAATAGTAATTAAATAGGATGTTGCTCGAGTTGGTTTGTTGAAAAATAAATTGTTTGACAAACTACAACTTCTTATTATAGGATAAATTGGTGGGTTTTATTCTACTTTTGGTTTCTTATATTAAATGATGATACGACTACATGAGTACCATATCAAAGCATCTGAAATAGATTCTGTCAAAATATATATATATATATATATATATATATATATATATATATATATATATTTGTCTTTCATTGGCTGAGGTAAAAACTAAAAAACATGTCCTTGATTGTGTGATGTTGTTTGGATGAAAAGTTTTCTAAAGAATTTTCAAAAAGAACCATTTTTATTTGGAAGAGATCGTATAGTTGCATCGGCTTAGTATTTTCTCTTAAACTACTATTTTGTCTTCGTGGGCTAGTTGCATTGACTTCATATTTTCTCTTAAACTACTATTGTGTATCACTATTATTTTGATCATCGATTTAGTAAAAAAAAATTAAATTAATCATCAAATCATCAAAATAGTCATTAAAAAATACAATTTATTAAAAGTTTCTGAAACATACAATTTACTATTATAAAAGTCATTGAAAAATATAATTTACAATGACCGTTATAACATCAGAGACTAAATTAATTGACATTGTGATAATTCAATGACTAATTTAAATTTTTTGTTGAGTCAAGTACCAAAATGACAGCGTCTGATACTACTATTTGAGTCAAAGACTAAAATAGTAATTTATTCAAATTTCTATTTTTAAGGTGATTTCTTTATAAACAATTATATGCTGTTCCTTGCTTTTCTCTCGTTGATACAAAAATCCTCAATAAGCACGGATAAAAAAAATTTGAAAGATTTAAAAATATAATCAAACCTATCAAATTGTCTTAGTTTTTTGCACTTTGTTTTGCACTTTCAGACGGCCGCATCTCATGTCTGATCCTGCTACCATCTGGAAGATTTTTTTTACACATTAGGAGATCGCATTTCGAGATGTGACCATGTACTAAGTTTGAATTTTTTTTCTTCTTCATTTTAACAATTGAATAATTGTTAATTAAATTAATAAAAAATGATTAAAATATTTATAAAAAAAATTATATTGATAAAATCAAATAAAATACATTAAATTTTAAAAAATATATCAAATTTAATGCGGTTGACTCGATCAGCAAAAAGAAATAATGTGTCCCTAATATTTTGTAGATAAAATAGTAACACAATTTTATTTTATTAACAACTCCATGCTATTTTTACTTCCATCTAATAAATAAAAAATAATAAAAATAATAATAATAAAAATAAAATATTATTAATTTAATAAACAAAAACTAATAAAAAAGTTTTAATTCTCAAACTTAGTGCATGTGCCAAAACAAATAAAATGTCACTAATGGAGATAAAATAGCAACACAGTTCTATTTTCTTAACAACTTCTTCCAATTTTCTTAACAACTCCTTCCTATTAATATAATTTACTTTTATTATTATTATTATTATTATTATTATTATTATTATTTATTATATTAAGAGGAAAATTAAGAGAGAGTTGTTAACAAAATAATATATTAAGTACTAATTTAACCGTAAAATAGGAGAGAGTTGTTAACAAAATAA
>JBBPBP010000003.1:3157431-3167942 GCA_037974735.1 Cicer chorassanicum
GAAAAATAGGAATTAGTTGTTAAAATAATATAATAAGTTATTTATTTTGACACATCTACGCTTTAACTTTAATATTTTGTTTGATTTTATTATTATAATTTTGATTTTTTAAAAATATTTTTATTTTATTTTTTTATTACATTAATAATATTTTATTTTTATTATTATTTTTTTTATTATTTTTTATTTATTAGATTGGAGAAAAAATAGGAGGGAGTTGTTAACAAAATAAAATTAAGTTGCTAGTTTATTGAAAAATAGAAGGGGTTGTTAAAAATAATATAACACGGTATTTATTTTGGCATTAATGTATTTTATTTGATTTTATTAATATAATTTTGTTTTTTTAAAATATTTAATTATTTTTTATTAATTAAATTAACAATTATTCAATTGTTAAAATGAAAACAAAAATTAACTTAGTACATAGTCACATCCTCGGGATGCGACCTCCTACGCGTAAAAAATAATATTCTTTCGTTGGTCATATCTCGGGAATGCGACCTCCCAAAGATGCAAAAATATTGGACAATTTAGTACATTTTTTAAAAAATATGACAGTTTAGTTACATTTTTTAAAAAAAGAGAATATTTAGATAAGAAAATCCAAAAGACATGTGTAATTTTTTTTTTTTTTACTAATCACGTGTGTAGATATTTAGATATGGATATAACATTTAATAAATGAAGACAATTGCCTATTATTGGAATATTTCATTGTTCATAAAATATTATCAATTATTTTTTTTTAATAGTTTAATGGTTATATTCACACTTTAAATTTAAATGTAGAGAAAAAAAATTCTGAATTTGAATTCAAACTCTAATTCTTACATAATAATATTATTGAAACTACCGACCTGAGTTGTACTTACATGACAATATCTAATGTCATTTCTATTGAAACCTAATGGCATGAAATAAATCATGCCCTTTTGCAAATAATTTAAATTAAAAATTTTAAACTTAAATTTTGTTTGGTAAAAAAACTTAAACTACTAGAGCCTAGATTTGTCATGGGCTGAACAAGGTTGTGGAAAATTTGTTCTTTGACCCCAAAAGCAATCCTTTATTGTAGTAATTGTCATTTGAGTTAAACACGGTAGGATAGAACGCATTGCCTTTTGACCCAAAAACTAACCCCTACCCTCCAGCTTCTTGTTTCAATCAAACAGAAGTTTCCTATATATACTCTACTCAAAGCTCCATCATAGCATCAAATACAAAGAACTAAGAAGAAACAGAGTTGTATTGACAAAATGAAGAGCTTTTGCCCTAAGGTTTCTTTTCTTTTATTGATTCCTCTTATTTTAACATGTGTTTATTCTGAAGCTCAAAAGTGTCATCCAAACGGTAGAATTAGGGGAAAGAAAGCTCCAGCAGGACAATGTAATCAAGAGAATGATTCAGATTGTTGTGTACAAGGAAAGATGTACACAACATATGAATGTTCACCATCAGTATCTACTCACACTAAGGCATATCTCACACTTAACAGTTTTCAGAAAGGTGGAGATGGTGGTGGCCCTTCGGCATGTGATAATCAGTACCATTCTGATGACACTCCAGTTGTTGCACTTTCTACCGGGTGGTTCAACGACAAGAGCAGATGTCTCAACAACATTATTATAAGTGCCAATGGAAAAAGTGTGGTGGCTAAGGTGGTTGACGAGTGTGACTCTACAATGGGATGTGATGAAGAACATGACTACCAACCTCCTTGTCCAAACAACATTGTTGATGCTTCCAAAGCTGTGTGGAAAGCCTTGGATGTGCCTCAAGAACAATGGGGTGGTCTTGACATTACATGGTCCGATGCTTGATTGTATATGAGGAAATGTATGTTTATGTTTATGTTTGTGTTAGAATTATGTTTTATACATTGTGTACTTTTATGTCTCATATTATGTGAATTACGTACAAGTTGTTCCCAGCATGATGTTATCAATTAAAGAAATTCATTACAATTTCCATGGCTTTTGTTCAGAACTCACGGCGGACTCAAATGAAACAATCCCTTAGACTGCAGACTTGAGATCGGAGCAGTATTAAAATGTGAACTTTGTCACCTTTTGAATTATGATATGACTGCAATATTTCAATTGTAGTAATGTTTGCAATTTCTTAGCACTATTATATTTTGGAAATTTACAGGAATCACATAACTCCTATATTTTGAAATTCACAAAAATCACAACATAACTCAGTACACTTTTATCAAAAAACAAACAACCTTGTGATGTACCCTATCAAGCTTTCAGGTCCTAACAATGTTTTTTTTACCCTTAATTTAGTAAAACTTTGATTTAACATCAGAGAAAAAAATTAGATTGATGGCAAACTGGTAAAAATAAAAGTTATTGAGGATGAGATTTTGAAAGTGTATTTAAAAGTTACATTGATGAAGCTATAGTCAACAGAATTGCATAACCAGTCTGAAGCTATAGGATTAACAACATTTAAGCACAGTCAAGACACTCGATGAAGCACATAAAATTCAAATAAAAGACAAATAAAAACTCACCTAAAAAAGAAACGTGACCATGATTATCAATGGAACAACAAGAATTAATCCATAAAAAGCATGCCCATAATTCAAATTCAATTTGTGAAAAGAAACAATTTAGCCATTCCAACCAAACAGTAAATCAGTATGCAGAGAAACTGCAGGATAGATGGAACATATTATAAAACAAGCTGTCTACCAAAAGCTTCACATTTTTGGGGAAATGGTTCTCATAACAATACCAAACAGTTTAACAAGAAACAAAATTGGAAATCACAGCAATAAAATATAATCCTAACAAACTAATCTTTTAATTAAACCTTATCGGCCTTAGCAGCAGTAGCAGCAGCTTGACCTCTAAGACGACCAGTCCTCTTGGCAGCAATGAGACCAACCTTTTGTCCAGGAGGAGCATCACGCCTGACAGTACTTGCATGTCCAATATGCTGGTGATTACCTCCTCCATGAGGATGCTCAACAGGGTTCATAGCAACACCACGAACCTTAGGCCAGCAGTTTCTCTTAACCCTAAACTTGTGGTAAGCATTACCAGCTTTCAAAAGTGGCTTCTCAGTTCTTCCTCCACCAGCAACTTGCCCAATCATTGCCCTACATTCACTTGGCACAATTTTCTTGGCACCAGAAGGAAGCTTGATCCTGTAACATGCCAAATCCAACATTACGATTACAGTTCTATTACAATTTCTATAATCAAATAAAATCCTACAATAATGTTTCAATGATCATATCATTTCCTAGAAACTTCATATTAGTCAAAACCCTTAAATTTATGATTTCCCCTCAATTTAGTCATCATCAGAAGAACTAGTCTTATTAGAAGAACAAAATAAATATGAACATAGAGTATAATTAAAAACTAATAAAATTACAAAACTAGTTAAAAAATTTGCATAAAAATTTATAAATTAAAACTAATCTAATTTGACACTAATATAATTTGATCCTGTAACAAACCAAATCAACCATTTCTATTCGACTTTCAATTTTCATGAATAAAAAATCAAATTAATCCACACAAAAACATAATCCAGTTTCAATTGCTCAAAAGAACAAAAATAAAAGAATTATATGAATTCAAAAAAATAAAGAGAAGCAAACCTAGATGTATCATTATCAGGGTTGTGACTGATAACAATAGCGTAATCACCAGAGGCTCTAGCAAAAACACCACGGTCACCAACATGATGCTCCACATTACAAATAACAGCACCTTCAGGGATAGAACGGAGAGGAAGAACATTACCAACAACAAGTGTCGCTTTTTTACCGCAGTAAATGAATTGACCGGTGTATAAACCTTCAGCGGCAACGAAGAGTTCGTTCTGTTTCTTGTAACGGAACGGGTGACGGAAAGTGACTTTAGCGAGAGGTGCACCGCGACCTGGATCGTGAATAACGTCCGTTACGACACCTTTGAGGTAACCGTTACGTTCTCCGAAGTCGAGACTGCGGAAACGTGCGGGTCCTTTGCGGTGGTGTGTGTGAGACTTGAAGACGGAGCCAGCTCCCTTACGCTGTGCACGGATCACACGTCCCATTGTTGCGGCTAACGAGATCGATGTGGAGAGTATGAACGCTGACGTTGGTTTTGAGATGGGGAAAATTAGGGTTTAATTATTTATTGGATCGGAATGTTAGTCTATGGGCCTGGCCGATGAAGCCCAAGATGGTAGTATTACCCTATACTCCATTTGTACTTATACCCCATAAATATTTTTAAATGGCTAATATATTTTTTATTTTCTTTTTTTATCATTTAAAGGTTTTCGGATCAATATATTATTATAATTAATTATTATCACTTATTTTATATTTTATTTCAGATATTTGATATACGAGAAGTTTGTTGTGAATTGGGCTAGAGAAATCGATATACAAAATAGAGTGACAGTTATCATTACAAGATTAGATAAAGAGATAAAAGAGAGGGAGGATAAATAAATTCATATTAAAAAATTATAAATAAAAAAAAAGTTAAAAACAAACATTTCCTAAAAACTTATATTTTAAGTTTTCCGGTAACTATCAGAAAACTTAAAAAAAGTATTTTGATAATGTGTTGTACTCCGGAAATGTTTGAATCAAGTTTTGCGATAGTTCTGAAAAACTTGAAAAAAGTTTTCCGAAACGACATATGGATGCGAAAACTTTTTTGAAGTTTTCTAGAGTGTAATGTTGGAAAACTTGGAAAAAGATTTCTGAAGTATATGTGGAAAACTTTTTCAAAATTTTCCAGTAAAATTGAGAAGAAAAAATCACTAACTTTTTATCGGAAATGTAAAATGATATAATAGTTAAAAATTACAAATTTTAACATTTACAGGAGAACAAAATTGTAATTTTCTTACATTTGTGGAGTAAAGGTTAAATGCGGGATATAGGGTAAAACCATCTTTATTTGAGAATTACTGAGACAAATTTAATTTTTTTAGAATGAAGACAAATTTAGTAACATTAGTTAAAATAAAAACTAGCTCAACTCACAAAGAAAAAAGTGTATAACTTGTTGCTAAAAAATTGAATATTATCGTATGATATTGGGTGCGTTTATTTGAGGTTAAATAAAAATAATTTTTATTTTAAATCATTTAGATTATTTTTTAGAGATGTTTTAAAAAATGATTTTTTTTTAACTCATATTTGTTTACTATTATAAAAACTATAAAATGATCGTAAAGGACATAAAAAATAATTTTCAAGAAAATATATTTGTTTATAAAATATTTTTTAAATATATGATTTTTCTAAATACCCATATCTCTCTACTCTCTTATGCATCTCCTAATCTCTATCTATTATCTCTCTCTACTATCTCAGGTCTCTCTGCCTCGCCTTTTTATCTCAAGTAAATCAATGAATTTAGGTCCTCCATTTCATAATTTCGGATCCTCCTGCAAAATAAACATATAAATAAATCATCACAAAAATATGCAAGTAATAGATTTTTGATGTCTTGTTATAATCTTAAAAATTGAGACCCTAATAAAAAAAGTACAATTTTAATAATTAAAAAAATTGAAAAAATAAATTTTAGTCTCTAAAAACATATATCAAACTACATGATACTCTATTCATTCTAATTTACATAATATCCATACCAATTTACATAATCTTCTCCACATATCAATGTACTTGATGTATATATATTAGACTCAAATTTCTTTCATGCAAATTTCTAGAAATATTTTAGTTTTACTGTCATCCCATCTTGCAACAATTCTTTTATCACTCTCACAATTTTTAAATGTTAAATCACATATTTAAAACAAAGTAACTTATCATTAATCAAATTTCCAACTCATAAACAGGTCATAATTTCATTATCCGTCGTCAGAGTTTTTTTATCCATTATAACTTCCTAGACAGTTTTTCTATGTCATTAGTACTTATTTTATATTTCTTCAACATAGAATTTGTACTTAGGATATTTTTTTACCGATTTTTCTTTTCGCGGGCAAACTATGTCTATTTTTATATTTATGATTTACATATACAACATATATCACTATTAAGAGTAAATTTCTTATTATTTCACTTAGAAAATTCCATTCAAAACTGATCAGACTGCGTTGGTTTTGTTATAAATTTGCGTGCAAAAAATGTAAAACTAAACGATTAACTTGTTCTTAAAAAATTGAATATTATCAATTTAGCTTGTTTGATTTAAATATAAATAATTTAGAGATTCCGTTTATTTATTATTATAAAAATAATTTTTTTTTCAAAATAAATTTTTAACCTGCATACAATTTTGTAAAAATCAAGAAAACATGTTTGTTTATATAAAAACATTTTTTAAATACATGATTTTTCTAAATACACATATGTTTCTCTACTCTCTTATGCATCTCTATCTCCCCTCCAATTTCTGTCTATTATCTCTGTGAAGATTTACCGTTAACAAAACACAACACATCTGCGTCTATTTGAAAAAATAAGAATGTATGATTGCATTAGTAGAAAAGAATGTATGATTGCATTAGTAGAAGAAACTATTCTTGCATCAATTCAATATTTTTAAGATTTTGTTGACATTATTGAATGAAGTTTACTCATATTTTAAATAAATTCATTGATGGGATAAATTTAGAAGCTTTAATGAAATACGTACCTTCATTTAATAACAAAAATACATACCTTCAATTGATTCAATTCATTTGTCTGAGTACCACATATCAAAAAATAATAATTCCTTAAATCAAAAGGTAGCTCCAGAATCCAGTTGTGGAAACAAAAAATTAAGGGCAACTGGTAGCAAATATAGAACTAACCAAGTGACTAAGAATGAACAGTATAGCTTCAACAATTTTATAATTGGGTACATAAAATCTTAATCATTACAATAGAAATTTCATTTAAGATGTTGTAAAACTACAAACCTAATCAGAACTTCAGAGAATTAGCAGGCATGGAGTAAATATGTAACACAATTGTCCTACAAAGAAATTATATCTTCTTCAACCCTTGTAAGGGAAAAATTAGATACAGGTAAACTACATTCAAAATGTTTGGAAATCATCCAGCTTTAGATGCCTCACGAGTAGATTTTGGCTCTGCATTCTTCCTCAAAAATTCAGATAACCTTAAAGTGGCAGCACGCCCTCTTTCTAGGCAATGAAGATAATCATCCACTACAAGAAATTAAACAGAAAACTAATTATTATATCATATTAGAAAATTAAACCACATCATGTGCTAGTGTGGCCAATGCTGGGAATAATAGAAACATACAGAACACGTGGCATCAACATTTATATTGAAGGACCAACTACAAAGACATTAAAGGGCGCGTAGCAGAATACCTGACATAGCACCATGTGTTACAGATGTGATGATTCCGTGTGCCATGGGATCACTGCCTGCCTGCAATGATTTCTCTGGTACGACAGAAACTGTTGAATTTGGAAAAACTAAATAGGCAAATGCTTTTGCTTTCTGCCATAAAACAGAAATGCACTTAATTAGAATAGAGTACAGGCAACATGGGATCAAGATCTCCAATTTATGAATTTGTTTGAACCACGGAGACATGAAGATAGAAACAGTCATGCACGTTTATGGGCTTGTCCCACAAAAATACCATATGCTGGGTTCCGGTTCCACTAAACCTTACAGCATGCAATTAAACATTTAGAAGTAATATTGTATGAACATTTTCTAAAGTCAGGCAAGCGGTGTCTATTGGATGCATAATTCTACTTCAGAATCCAACTAGTTAGCTTCATATACACAGCTTAATATTGGTTTAACTTTTAAATATTTTAACTGTACAAGTATCATAGACAGGATCATAGGAGACTTCGCAATAAGTATACATCCAATTATCCAACTTAATTAGGAAGCCATCTATTTCTAGTATGCAAAATTGTGACACGCAGGGTAGTTTTATTTTCATACTTCACAAAAATTATGAAATGGATAAGTAAATGCCCATAGTACTAATGAGCTTAGGAGTTTTAAATCAGAACAGACAATAAAGAGCCATGAAGTTACATGTCAATGAGATCATAAACAGATATACTGATATAGTGATATAGTACTGATATAGTGATATACTGAGGTGAAAAAAAAGCAACAACAAAACATGTAAAGGAGTTAGCTTTACTTACAACATCAATGAGATCATACAATAGATATACTGATATAGTACTAACATTTATAGTGCATGAAAGGGTTGTTACTTATGACAACCAATACTGAATAGAGAAGAATATTTAAATATTTCAACCATAATCCGCAGGGTATTTAGAATGCTTCATTATAAATGTGATGAAACAGGTCAAATTTTGTTTAGCAGACTGAATTCAATAGACGTAAGGTGAAAATGAAATAATGCTTTAAAATTGACCAAAAAGATTATACGAACCTCTTCTTCTTGTTTGGAAGGGTCCAATATAATACAATTACTATCCGTTACAGAACAACATATTGCAACTGCAGAAACAAGGAAGAGAAATAATTATTTTTAACAAAATGAAATCTTACAAGTAAACTAAAAGACAATAACCAACAAGTCTCTACTACCAGCAAGATGTTTTAGGGGAATTCCCGCATCCACAAGTGCGGCGCATGCTGCGTTTATTGCACATGGAAGAAGCTACATATTAAGTCAAGAAAAAGAAGCAAAAAATCTGGAAGCATTTATTAGATATTAATCTTTGCAGGTCTCTCACTGCTTTTCTGATGAACAAAAAAATCAAACTAGAGTTTGCATGAACAAGATGGAATGGTAAATCTATTTTGTTCCTCCACATTCCTATAAAAGTAGAACGTGGAACTTGTTTCTGAACTAAATCACTATAACACCACTTTTTAAAGTCAAGTACCCATTTCAATAATTAGACATTGAGCCTTGAGTTAAAAATTGGGGGAAAACACAAATTCTCTCCATTTCTTCCAGCCAATTGAAAAACATTGATATTTGAACAGAAACTAAAATCCTAAGCAACACATGTCACAATAATTCAAATCATTCATAACTAGTCGAATTCAAGAGTTGCCAGATTAAAACAATAATCTTAAAGGAAACAGTTATATATAGTTCATATATTAGAACAGAATGTTTAAGTAGGATACAGCACCATCATCATGGACAACCTGCATTAGAAGAAAAAATGTTCAACCACAAAATGTTACAGGCCAGGTAAACAAATAAAATATTCTCACTTCAAGTAGTCTGTGTTACCTGGAGTGGAATGGAATAGTATAGTTGGATTTTTTTTTTAAATGGATGTTATCTCATTTCATTCCAATTCACCATATAACACAAACATACACTAAAGAAAGGACCAAACCCAAGGAAGTGAGAAACTCACCTGAACTATAACAGAAGTGGTGGTGTTAGGATATATGGTACGAATACAAATGCTTTCCAAGGTTTTCTTCAATATCATCTCATACTCCCTATCAACTTGACCAATGTGTCCTGTATTAGGCTTCCAAATAACTTCAATGGAAGCTTTCTCCGGATTCTCATTCTTCTTGGTTCCGGCTTTAGGTCCATAAACTGCAGCAAGGACTTTGGTTTCTCCTTGAGCCCATGTGGCCGAACCATGGGCCCGGTGGAGGACAGAATGAGAGCAAGCCAGGGGCCTCAGTTGATTAGGACTCCTTCCATCAGGTCTATCCTTCTCCATGAAACTCCTAAGGATAAATCACCCTTTTTTCTGAACTCACTGGGCAGAAGAAAAATTGCACTGTTGAATAGCCACTGTTGTTAGGAACACACAAAAAGGGACAAAAGACAATAACTCAAAGAAATACAGGTGAACACAAAAACCATAACACATGTACTTAAGAGCCAGACATGAAATTACAAACAAACAAAAATTATAAATAAAAAAAAAAAGTGATTCCTTCAGTGTAAATATTGACTCAATATTTAGCAGAAAACTTCAGGCAAACGTGCTTTAAATTCAATTGTAGCATCGGTTATATTCAAATTGAAACGATAGAAGCATTTTGAAAACATTAAAAGAAGCCTTAGTGTGGTATTGTGAAAAGTGTGCATCAGGTGCTTTCAGACGGCACTTGCTATAACAATAAATCATCATCATTGGCTCCAGTGACTGAATCTATATAATCATATATGAAGAAGCAAAGTGTGAATTTGATTTTTCAGCGTTTGTAAGGGAAAAACAGAAATTGATTGGGGAAGGAAAATTTACAAAGCATGAGAATGAGGTACCTGACGCTTACTAGCTACAGTTGGTGGTGGTTCACTGCAGTGGGGCGAGATGAGCTGGACGGTGGCTCCGGAGACGATACGAGTGAGTAGACGGCGGTGGCGGAGCTGAGAAGAACAAGAGCGAGCAGAGAATAAGGACTTTTTTGGGCTAACCCAATTTTTAAATAGGCTGCATTAATCCAATTCAAAAAGTTTTCACTTTTAATTTTTTTTTTTTACGAAAAATTTTCACTTTTAATTATTTTGACAATTTATTTTTCTGTTATAAAAAACATTATTTTAACAATCTATTTGGGT
>JBBPBP010000003.1:3175740-3188311 GCA_037974735.1 Cicer chorassanicum
AATTAAAAATTTATTTAAAAAAAAAAAAAAACAAAACAAATAGTAGCTCGTTGCCTTCTAAGCATTAACAATCTTTAAAAACTCTTGATCATTTTCCATGAATGTGACATTAGAAGATCAATATTGAGGGGCCTTTTGTCTTGAAGTAATTAAATTAAACAAAGACTTAAACAAAAATATTTGCAAGTGGTCTTGCTCCTCTCTTGAGAGTTTAAGCCCTTTTAATTTGTTATATTATTGCACCAATCATGCATGGGTATATAGAAAAACATTATAACTTAGTCAACTCATCTTTTTGTATTACACGCTTAACATTTTAGCATCACTTATACATATTCTTGTGTTGGGAAAAACCAGAGATAATTAGAAATAACTATCTCAATAATGCGGAATATTTTTCCCCCACCTGTGCAGATAAATGGCCAAACAGAAAGTAATTGGCAGAAAATTAAATGAGACAAACACAATTTTAACGTGGAAAACTTCCCTCAAATTGAGAGAATAAAAACCACGGGACCTAGTCCAGTAAAAACTTCCACTATAATAATTAATGGGTACACCAGAGTCTTCCTAATAACAATAGGGAATATCAATCAATCTTCCTAATAACAATAGGGAATATCAATCAACAACAATAGCCTTATAATAACCTTCCACTAAAGTGGGTATACCAAAATAACTCTCAGAGAAAGTAAAACTATTACTACCACCGCAACTGAATTCCTTTCCTTTTCTCTGGTTGTCGTGCGTGCGTGCGGTTACTGTTGTTTGCCTTTGCGTTAGCCTTTGCCCCTTTTTTTTTGGGATTTGAGATCCCGTTCCTTCCTTTTATTTTCCTTTACATGGGTCAAGCCCAATAAACCATATATTCCTTTTTTTTCTTTTTTTTTTTTTTTTAATAATAATAATAATAATAAACTTGGTGGGTTCCACTTGGGGAGTGATCCCACCCAACAAATCTCCCCCTCACGACTCAAGTGGGAAGGTACTGCTCAACCATGCCTGCATTCTTTCTACAGTATATCATCTTTGACACAGACAAGGTCTTCGTCATCATATCTGAACCATTCTCATCAGTATGAATCTTCTCAATTAGAAATGATTTCATTTCCAGTGCGTCTCGTATCCAATGATACCGCACCTCAATATGCTTCGACTTTGCATGAAAAGTCGGATTCTTGCTAAGATGGATTGCACTCTGACTGTCGCAGAATAACACAAACTTATCTTGCTTGAGGCCTAACTCATGCAGGAATTTCTTCATCCACAAGAGTTCTTTAGAAGCTTCAGTTGCTGCAATGTACTCAGCTTCAGTAGTAGATAAAGCAACACACTTTTGTAATCTTGATTGCCAAGACACAGCTCCCCCTGCAAACGTCATCATATAACCAGAAGTAGATTTTCTAGAATCAATATCACCTGCCATATCTGCATCTGTGTAGCCATCCAACACAGGTTCACCACCTCCATAACATAAACACACTTTGGAAGTGCCTCTAAGGTATCTGAGAATCCACTTCACTGCTTGCCAATGATCTTTACCAGGATTAGAGAGAAACCGACTAACAACTCCAACTGCATGAGCAATATCTGGCCTTGTGCATACCATAGCATACATCAAACTACCAACTGCGGATGCATAAGGAACCTTCTTCATCTCTTCTTTGTCTTTCTCACTTGTAGGACATTGATCAGAATTCAATTTAAAATGAGTAGCAAGTGGAGTACTGAGAGGTTTACAATTGCTCATGTTAAACCTCTCTAACACCTTCTCAATGTAATTGTGTTGAGATAACCACAATTTATTATTCCTTCTATCACGAGTAATTCTCATGCCCAAAATTTGCTTTGCAGGACCCAAGTCTTTCATTGCAAAAGACTTGTTCAAATCTTTCTTTAAAGATTGAATCTTTTTAGTGTCATGACCAACAATCAACATGTCATCCACATATAATAAGAGAATAATATAATCACCATCAGAGAATTTCTTGACAAACACACAATGGTCAGAAGTAGTTTTACCGTACCCATGTTTCTCCATGAAAGAATCAAATTTCTTGTACCATTGTTGGGGTGCTTGCTTGAGCCCATACAAGCTTTTCTTCAATTTACACACAAGTTTCTCTTTACCTTTGACTTCGAAACCCTCTGGTTGCTCCATATAGATCTCTTCCTCCAAATCACCATGAAGGAATGCAGTTTTCACATCAAGTTGTTCAACTTCTAGGTTTAAGTTAGCTGCTAACCCAAGCACAACTCGGATAGAGGACATCTTCACCACAGGTGAAAAAATTTCATCAAAGTCAATACCTTTTCTTTGATTAAAACCTTTCACAACCAATCTTGCTTTGTATCTTGGTTGAGAACTATTCTCTTCTGCCTTTATCTTGTATACCCATTTGTTCTTGAGTGTTTTTCTGCCATTAGGCAACTTAACCAAATCAAATGTGTGATTCTCATGCAAGGAATTCATCTCTTCCTGCATGGCCTTCAACCACTTTTCTTTATCAACATTTGTAATAGCTTCTTGATAGTACTCTGGCTCTCCATTATCAGTGATCATCACATACTCGTATGGATGATATCTTTGAGAAGGTTGACGTTCTCTAGTAGATCTTCTCAACTCAAACTCGTATAGTGGCTCAGCTGCTACCTGCTCATCTTGGTGAGGCACATGATCATCAGTTACATTCTCATCATCTACATGTATATCTCCCCCATCAACAAAAGTTTCTGCAGGGGGCATAGGCGCAACATCAATGTAACTTCTGGAATTTGGTTTCTGTTTCTCAGTTTTATCAAAATCTTCAATAGTTTGGTTTTCAAGAAATATCACATCTCGACTTCTAATAATTTTCTTGTCAACCGGATCCCACAATCTATAACCAAATTCTTCATCACCATAACCGACGAATATACACTGTTTGGATTTACTATCAAGTTTGGACCTCTCATCTCTTGGAATGTGAACAAAACATCTGCAGCCAAACACTTTCAAATGACGGTAAAAGACATTTTTCCCCGTCCAAACTCTATTTGGAACATCACCATCAAGTTGAATAGAAGGAGAAAGATTGATCAAATCCACTGCAGTTTTCATTGCTTCACCCCAAAAGGATTTCGATAATTTTGCATGAGAGAGGATACATCTGATTCTGTCATTAATAGTACGATTCATTCTCTCTGCAACACCATTATGCTGAGGTGTCTTTGGAACTGTTTTCTCAAACCTGATTCCATGTTCTCTACAATACTCTTCAAACGGACCTCTGTATTCACCACCGTTATCTGACCGAACACATTTCAATTTTCTTCCCTTTTCTCTTTCAACACTTGCATGAAAATGCTTGAAGACTCCAAGTACCTGGTCTTTAGATTTCAAAGGAAATGCCCACACTTTTCTAGAGTGATCGTCAATAAAAGTAACAAAATACGATGCACCACCAAGAGATTTACTATCCATCATACAAACATCAGTATGAACTAAATCAAGAATATTTTGCCTCCTATGAGGACCAGTATTATGAAAGGAAACTCTATGTTGTTTTCCAGCAAAACAATGAGTGCAAGTTTTTAGAGACGTACATTTCACAGGAAGAAAATTTTTCTTCGCAAGTATATTGAGTCCTTTCTCACTCAAGTGATCAAGGCGCATATGCCATAAATCAGAAGAGGCGTCTTCAATTGCATTCACTTCTTCATTGCATAGCTTCGCAGGCATCCTATAAAGAGAAGTGGAACTTTGATCCTTTGCAACCACTAGGGACCCTTTGGTGATTTTACATATACCACCACCACCAAAGTAAGTGTGATAACCCTCAATATCCAAGGCTTTCACTGAAATCAAATTGAGACGAATATTAGGAACATGTCTAACATTCTTCAACTGAAGCTTGCAACCAATCCCAGTTTCAACCCAAACATCTCCCATACCAATAATTTTACATACTCCTTCATCTCCCATTTTTACCATGCCAAAATCACCAACACTGTAAGATGAGAAGAAATCACGCCTAGGAGTAACATGATATGAGGCACCCGAATCAATAATCCAAGTTGAATCCTGACATGCAAGGTTTATGGAATTATCATCACAAACAATATAGACATTACTAACAGATGCAACTGCTGTTGTATCTTTATCATTTTTCTTCTCTTTGTCTTCATCTCTTTCCCTTGATTGATCTCTCTTAAGGAACCTGCAATTTCTTTTTATGTGACCTGCTTTGCCACAATGATAGCATATCACTTCTTTTCTAGTCTTCGACTTGCTTCTTGACTTGCTACGACTTTCAGAGTTGTCGCCTCTATGGAAGTTTCTAGATTGACTTCTCCCCCGTGACTCTGTAACTAGTGCTTCTGACTTTGAGGAAGAACCAATCAAACCACGTTCCTTTCTTCGAGCTTCTTCATTCAACATACTCTCTTTAACTGTTGACATTTTTAGCTTTCCACTTGGAGCTGAATTGGTCAATGTCACAACAAGGACTTCCCAATTATCAGGCAAGGAACTCAACAATAACAATGCTTGCAACTCATCATCTAATTTAATTTCAACGGTTGTCAACTGATTCACCGTATTCTAAAAAATACTCATATGTTCTGCCATTGAATCCCCATCTTTGTATTTCATATTCACCAGCTTCCGAATAAAGAATGCTTTATTTTGCACATTCTTTCGTTCATACAACTCTTTTAATTTTTCCCACATCTTGTTAGCATCTATTTCAGTTTCAACATGTGGATATACACTCAGATCTAACCATTGTCTAATCAACGCCACTGCCTTTCTATTCATCTTCTTCCAATCAGCATCAGATTTATCTGTGGGTTTAGCAGTGTCACCCTCAATAGGATCATACAGATCTTTACTGTATAGCATGTCTTCTATGAGAGTCTTCCAAAGTGTATAATTAGAAGAATTGAGCTTAATCATATTCGGACCTTTATTTTCCTCTTCCATTTAAATGCACAAATCAAATCAACCAGGCTCTGATACCACTTTGTTGGGAAAAACCAGAGATAATTAGAAATAACTATCTCAATAATGCGGAATATTTTTCCCCCACCTGTGCAGATAAATGGCCAAACAGAAAGTAATAATTGGCAGAAAATTAAATGAGACAAACACAATTTTAACGTGGAAAACTTCCCTCAAATTGAGAGAATAAAAACCACGGGACCTAGTCCAGTAAAAACTTCCACTATAATAATTAATGGGTACACCAGAGTCTTCCTAATAACAATAGGGAATATCAATCAATCTTCCTAATAACAATAGGGAATATCAATCAACAACAATAGCCTTATAATAACCTTCCACTAAAGTGGGTATACCAAAATAACTATCAGAGAAAGTAAAACTATTACCACCACCGGAACTGAATTCCTTTCCTTTTCTCTTGTTGCCGTGCGTGCGTGCGGTTACTGTTGTTTGCCTTTGCATTAGCCTTTGCCCCTTTTTTTTTTGGATTTGAGATCCCGTTCCTTCCTTTTATTTTCCTTTACATGGGTCAAGCCCAATAAACCATATATTCCTTTTTTTTCTTTTTCTTTTATTTTAATAATAATAATAATAATAATAATAAACTTGGTGGGTTCCACTTGGGGAGTGATCCCACCCAACATCTTGTATGCGTTTTATTTTTCTATATACCCATGCATGATTGGTGCAAATAATATAACAAATTAAAAGGGCTTAACAAATTAAAAGGGTATTATAAGCTTAACAAATAATATAACAAATATTATAAGCTTAACATTTCTATATACCGCCTAATAATTTCGATATTATTTCAACATTAGACTTTACAAATAAAATAAGGTCATGTATAATTAATTTTTACATATTTTTCAATTCATGCATTCTATAGTTCAAAGACTTCTCAACATGATAAACAAATCCTCAAAAACTTTCGTGTTTGATCCAATGGAGAGGAAGGGTGAATTTTTAATTGTTTTGTGTTTTATTCAAGGAAATGAGAGGAATTTTAAATAATTTTTTACTTATACTGAATATATCCGTTCATTTACTTTCCAAATCATTTCAAAATGGATAAAGAGCAAAACCTATTTTATGATGAATTTTGCTCTCCACCTATGATTTGAACCAAACACGATATTTTTAAAAAAAATATTATCTCCTCTTTTGCAACCAAACACATCCTAAAAGAAACTCATCGCGTCAAAAGTGAGGTAGAAACATTAGAGAACAAATAAAAACACAAATTAACAATAAATAAGGGGGACTGATTAAGAGGATGAGAAAAAATGATCAAAAAGAAGAAATTGTTAGTGAATTAGACCAAGTAAATAACAAAAAAAAAAAGAGGTAATGTAAATAAAATTACCTATGAAGAAGATTAATTCAAGAAATTTCAAAGTTACTCAAAAATGAAAAGAAATAATAAAGTATCAACATAAAGTTAGTACAATTGATAAGAAATATATAACGCTAAGAAATACAAATTTAGCCGGGAATATTTGTGTACAAACTATCACATAAGATTCAATTACTTTTATAACAAAAAAAACTACAATGTGTAGCAATATTTTACTTCTATCATATATTCCAATGTCATTCGAACACAATGTACTATGTTAATAAAAAACTACTACCTTTGATAGCTTATTATTCATGATGATATATAAGGAGAAAACATTGTACATGGAGGTGTGTCACTTGGTGAATTGACCATGGACTCAATCATAAACTTCCTCCATATACCAAACATTGGACATGCCATATTTTCAGAACAAATCTCAGTAGCTTCTTCAGGTATGGTTGGTTCAAATCTCAAGAGCTTTGCATATTCAGTCAATAGATGAAACGTATAATCATACACTAATTTCATCTTTACATTCTCTTCAACGAAGCTTGTCCCTTCTCTGCCAATCTCTTCTGCCTGTTGAATTATGCATAAAAAGTACTCAACTAAAATTAAAATAATTGTGTAGCAAATTAATAGGGTATTCTAAGATTGATTTTGTCACAGCTCCGTAAGCAGAGGTTTTTTAAAAAAATATTTTTTTTATAAAAAGTCAATGATGAGAAAATCATACTCTACTTCTCTAATCAAAATCTACAATCTTTTTAGGAGAAGTAAAATGTATAGCATTTTAATTTATTTTAATATAACTAAATTTCTCATACATATGCTAATTTCCTTTATTTTTGACTCACTATATATGACTATCTATACCATTATATTGAAACAACCTCTAATTTTACTCGGACTTTATTCTGTATAAATTTACTCATATCATCAACTCAAATTTTTTTTTTTTTCAAATGTAAGCTTGAATCAACACCATAAACATAGATAACTCCTTGATAAATCTTTTCAAAATCCAAATTAATATATATATATATATATATATATTATAAATACTGACACTAAAATATAAATAAATAAGTATTATAAAACTGAAATTAATATTATACAATAAAATACATAAAAGCATGCTACTAATACTATAGAAAAACCGAATAAAGCGAGACACTTTACATAAGTGTTTGATGTGTCTGTCTTTCTTCTAGTAAAAGATAAAATACAAATTATGTACATTGTTTCACGAGTATTTAAAACACTTAGTTTGAAACTAACAATAAAATGTTATAAGTCATTATTAGTAGTGTAAATATTTGTTGGTGTATATATCAAGTGTGTGTAAAAGAGTCTCACATTAAATAAAAAAATAGATTTTGAACACTATACAAGTGAAACAATTTATATATTTAATGTCTTAAAATTTTTTATGAAAATGTATGTCATATTAACTTATGTGATTGTTCTTAACTCAATATGATAACTCTAAACTCTAGTGACCCAACAATAATATACAATTTTTTTTACTTGAGATAGTTCAAAGTTGTTCACAAACATATTTATTACACCTCAGGACTCATCGGAGTAAATTTTAACACAAGAAGACAGAAACATTATGTCAAGAGTGGAGAGATTAATTTGTCCAAAAATATAATATATTGACATTTTATATATATGAGCAAAAATTAGAGTATGATGGTGGAAGGAATTAATAGATAGAATAATAACCTTCTCTGGATGAGTATTTCCCCAGTCTACTGCATATTTAATGTCTTCACACATGTTTTGGTTGCTGATGGGCCAGTAATGCTTGTAAGGTACTAGGCTTCTTGTAAAGAAATCATAATATGTAGGCTCTATGAATAATGTCATGGAGTCACATGCTAGTATATATTTTTCACTCACAGACCATGACACCCCTTCCACATAAATCTTGTACCTTCACAATAAAATAAATGTATCAATTTTTTTCTTCATGAAAACAGAATCATAAACACCACCTAATTAATTACCTGTGTGTACATTGATCTTCTAGTTTTGTGTTCTTGAACCCTTGTTCAATTTCCTTATTCCAGTGCTAAAAACAAATTAAAAAATATTAATTACATAAGGTTTTCAAAAATTGTGATAATGTTATAAATCATTTGACATTAATTAATTATATATTTACCACAGAATATATACGTGCATTCCAATCATGCTGTTCTGTGGCATTACATTTTCTGAGCTTACGCCTTGTTAAGGACAAACCTGAGTTTCCTTTCCAAAAAGTATAGGGTATCCTATCCTTCCATTTGATCTTCTTGTTGCTTTCTTGTATGTTCTTCAATGTTTTCTCCCAAGGTTGTATTCCAATCTCAGCCCTTTAAATTTCACCAAAATAAATTATGTATAAATAATATCTAACATTAATGGCTAAATATCACCCGTGTCCCTTAACTTAATTTCAGTTAACGATTTGGTTTTTTATCTTTTTTTTTTTTCGATTTGGTTCTTTATGTTTTTAAATAATTTCAGCGTTACCTTTTAAGTGAGATTCCGTTAAGAAAAAGTTAAAAAATCCTTCATCTAGATCATTGCATATGTTCATCAAACCTCTAGGAACGATTGTCGCTGATCTGAAGTGATTTTTATGGAGTATAAATACCAATAGCTTCAATTTTAACGAATCAATTCTACTATCAAACTTAGAACAAATTTTGAATATTTTTCTGAAATATTTCCAAAACATAAAGAATAACTTTTTCTGAACATTGATGAGAGATTTTTTTAACTTTTTCTTAACGAAACCCCACTTAAAGGGTAACGCTGAAATTATTTAAATACATAAAGGACCAAATCGGAAAAAAATAAAAATAAAATAAAGGACTAAATCGTTAACTGAAATTAAGTTAAATGACTACGGATGGTATTTAAACAACATTAATTAAGTGAAAGTATAAATTTAAAAGTAAATAAATATTAAAAACTTACCAACCCCAAAAGGACCAATCAGGAAAAACAATATCAAGAGAATCATTCTGTCCACAATAACTAAAAATAGGTGGTGGTATCAAAGCTTGAAAATTTTGTTTATCCAAAACAGTTCTATCACCAGTCTCAAACAATAGCTCCAAATTAGGTAGTTTTCCGGGGTATAACTTTAAAAGCTGTAATTTCCCCATACAGTAAATAAATCCCTTGTTTGAAATGTGTCTCCATATTCTGCTACATAAACTTTTCCTTTTTTAATTACAATCCTAAGTTGTGAAATATTTTTTCCACTCTCCACCATTTCCCTTGTGATTCCTGTACTCTTCCATGGTTTAAGATCTTCATGGATCCATCTGAAGTGTTCTGGACATGTTGATGCAGGGGATGATGAATAATATTTTTCTTTAACTTGGTTAAATATTTTAAGGTAATTGTCTTTTGAGCAGGTTCTTGTTAGACTTCCATTCAAGCAGTTCAATGTGTATTGGTTTTGTTGCTTATTGTTGATCAATGTAGAAGTGCTTGTTGTTTTTAACTGAATTTCAAGAAATTAAATCACTAAGAATTATATTATTAAATAAGTAAAAATTTTAATAAATGAAATAAGTATGAATAAGTAAGAATGATAAAATTAGGTGAATCGTCTATCCCAATTACTAAAATATCCCACAAATGGTGAAAGAAAATTTATTGATAAACAATACTATATAAGTTACTTTAGTAGTGAAACGAGATTCAGATGCTTTAAAGCTAACTCAAAATAAGATTTTAAAGCTGACTCGAAATAAGATTTGGTTAGTTTGGTGGTCGAGGTATATGAGTTAAAGAGAGTGAACTATTAAATTTCCGCCATTAATATAATTCAAACAATTATTAACAATATTAATGTAAAATTGATTCTTTTGAAAACAAATATAAATATTTTTTATTACGCAATGATCTCAAATCAGATCATTGATGATGGTGGAAATTTTAAATTTTTATATGGTATAAATTTAATTCTTTTTACAAATAGCTGCATTTTAATAAGTCATTTTGCTTCAAAAATACCCAAAAAATAAAATTTTATAACATATGTTTGGTCGGTGATGCCAACCACAGTTGACAAAAATAAAAATAAAAAAATTCAATAAACAACTTTCTAGTTTAACTTTAGACTATATCAAAGGAAAGGGTCAAGTTTTTATAACTATTTTGTTTTAATATTATCATTTTATTGTAATTTTGAAATCATAAAATGAGCTAGACATAACAGTGTTTTTGGGTGCGAAACTCACTTATGAAATCACATTTAACTAGGCCTAATCAAGCTATTTGCCGCAACCTTGTTCTACCCTTTTATTTATTGTTATTGGATGATGTTGGAGATGTTTCTTTATTACTTCTTTCATTATAAAAAAAAATGTTGTGAAAAGTCATTTATTTTAAAGAGATGAAAATCTCTCACTAGTTATATTTTCTTTTTTAGTCAAAAAAATATATATTTCCTTTTTCTAACAAAAATTTTATTTTCATTCAAGAAGTAGTATATTTTGGTATTTTCTGTCAAAAAAAAAAAAGAAAACAGTTTTGGTATTTGTCTGGAAAGAGAATTGCTATGAAGTATTGGATGGTGAAGTACTTCTACCGAATATTTTACTCGATCGATAAATGTACTGTACTTGTGGATATTTTATTTTATTTTTCTTATTTATTGTAAGTGAAATTAATATTTTATTTACTAATATAATATTATTTATGTATTTAAATTTATTTATTGATGTAATTGAATACAATTTGTGATTTTTTAAACTTTTTATTTTGATTTTATATTATGAATTAAACAATTTAACTCTTTTAATTAAATTATATAAAAAATCATATATTTTATACTTGTATGTTATTATTTTATAATTAAAAAAAAAAAACCATATATACTAGTCAATGTCAAGCACAAGTGGTCAAAAATTCAGAGATAAAATTACTTTCTTTCACGCATCCTTACCCACAAAAAATCTCATTTGGCAGAGAATCTCATTGTTTATATGCATAATATTTTTTTGAATTGAGTTTCACGATGCAAATAAACATTGATACAAAAAATGGTGGGCATAAAATAAGAAGCATGAAGAGAATATTGATTGATGTAAGTATTAAACCCAATAACAAATAAATAATATGAAATAATTGAAGATAAACTTACAGGATCAGAACGTTCGAAGTAGGTGGTCCAATCAATTATTATCAGAAAATAGATGAAGAAAAAAAATGAACACAATAAAACCCATCTATTCACCATTCTAAATTATTGGTTCATTAACCTTCAAGCTTAATGCAACAAGACAGTGATAGAGTCCACCATATAATTATATGTCTATTAGAGATCCATAATTTTATATAAATAGAATTTTATCATAACAATTTGAATGTTAGCTAGAAGAGATGCACACATTTTGAAGGAATTTGTGTGAAACCAAATAGTTGTTCTTTTTAAATTGGAGAATAAGTAAATATAGAAAATTCCCTTAGAAAATAATGACATTTGAATAAATAAATTAAAACAGAGAGAAAATAATGGTAGAATCCGTTGTCTAATTTGCTAAACATTTACATGGACTCAATATTTTCTATTAAATAACTTATCTAAAGTGTTTTAACCTTTGTTGGATAGATTATAATTTCACACTTCAACATAATTATAATCATTAATTTTGTATTTAACACGACGGGCTATGACCAAGATAATTTTTAATTAGGTTTTACTTATTTGACCTATTGAATTCTAAATTATCAGTCTTTTTCTCTTAGAAAATTAGAAGTTGGAGGAATAAAATAAAAATAAATTCCCTGCTAAATACATGCTTAGTTTTCATGTTGTCGTCACCAGCTTAAAAGGCTAAAACCGCTTTCAGCAAAACATAATATTTTCCATAATAATTTTGTAATAATTCTCTAGTAACAAACAAATAATAAGTGAATGTAGTCAAATAAAGTTTTTCAATAAAATACTTAATAATATTTAACATTATAAAAATAAATTATAAATGTTAAAATATTAGTAGCTATTAAATATTTATCAGTTGAATATAGACATAAATATAATAATTATTTGAATAAAACTTAAATTTAAAGTTTAAAAATAATTCAAAATATTTGTTTTTTTATCTAAGAAAAAAAGTAAATTAAGAATCTCAATGTGTCTATTTTCCAAAATCATAATGCAATAAAATTATTTCATTTTCAAATAGATATATATTCGAATGATAAATGGAGATAGATTAATTCTCTAA
>JBBPBP010000003.1:3188647-3215458 GCA_037974735.1 Cicer chorassanicum
TCTAACAACCAAAATGCTAAATTATATTTTATAATGAATGGTGTCCATTATTTATTTTTATTTATGATAAAAATTAAATTATAGACAAAAGTACATCACTGATTTTTTTTTTTAATTTTGATTTAAAATTTCAAAATGTGTTTTATATGTTTTTGTATCATGTTAGTTCTTTATGTTTTTAAACGCCAACAATATTCTACCAATCTTTATTTTTCATATATGTGTATATTACCAAAAAATCTTATTTAATTATTTAAAAAACACTTATATCTTTAATTCATCAAAATAACATCTAAATTGTGATCTCATTTTTGTCAACGAATGTCTGATTGTGATGTTAATTAAGTGATAAATCGTTCTTTATAATACATTCATTTACACAAATTGGTAACCTTAATCGATCGTGAATAAATTGTTGGTTGTAACACCCCGACCATTACCACCCATTACCGTTGTTGTCACTGAGTTTTTGACCGGCCATTACCATTACCGGCCGGACAAAAACTCACTATTTCCATTTGGTGGTTAGGGGGTGAGAAAAAACTCACTTGGTAGTTGTCTATATTGTTGTATATCATATTACAATTTTCAACCTTAACCAATCAACATCTACTATTTCACTAACATTTATGTTATTTTCATTACATTACCTTAATTAGTAGCATTTAAAAGAAATTAGTCTTTCTACTATTATTTTACTTATTGAAAAAGTGATTTTTTGTAAGAATAAATTACATTTTTGTTCTTCATGTTTATAATCATATTTCATATATAGTAACAAAATTGTATTTCTTATTTTTTATATTTTAGACATAATAAAAGTCTTTATATGTGTTAGTGAATAATTCTCCGAAGACCAGAGAAAAGTTCATCATTATAGTTATTGAGCTAGATTATGAATTGTAAGTCACCCCAATATATAATTGAATATAAACCCAAGTTAACTTTCTATTTCTTGACATGTCATTTAACATGTGAGACCGTTAATTGAAAAGATTACTCACACTTTCAACTCACGTACCACTAAAAAAGTTGGAGTACTCTATAGGTTGCCTATATGGAAGCAAAACTTGTGCTATTGGCAAAATTTTGACATAAAGGAAATGAAATGGTAGTTTGTTGTTGGATAATCAGATTGGTGGTATAACCATAGTTACTATAGACATTTGAGTCAAATAAATTACATACGATCAAATTCAATCATACATGTATCATCTACATAAGCCAACAATTTTCATTCTACAATTCAACAACTTTATGTCGTTTTCTTTATTCAATATCATACAACACCAGTTTCTGATTTGGTTGTGGCAACTTGAAACCTTTATATGAATTGGAAAATGAATGTTTGTATGTGCATTAAAACTAAGGGTGTGTTTTTTTATCATCAAGTGAATTGTTTTTTTTATCAACTTTCTTTATTGAACCGGACAACTAAGGGTATGTTCTAGAGTTGGGTTTTTGAGAGGAGGATTATTTTTCTATTTTAAATTAAGGAAGCTATAAATTTTTATTTAAATTAAGATGAATTTAGATATTATATGATCATTTAGAAAATATTACCCCATGCCCCAAAATTTAGACAACTACTCTCGCATTTTAATAACAATAATCTAATTTTACCCTTTTTTTAAAAAAGTCAAATTTTATGTTTTTTTGGTAGATATTTGTATGTTTGTGTTCTGCAAACTTTGAAAAAAGTTTATTGTTTAAAACACAAAGTTTGAGGTTTTTGGAAACATTTGTGTTCTGACAAATTTTTTTTTAGGTTTTTCATAATCCAAGTTGAATTTAATGGGGTAGAAAAAAAATATTTTTTTGAATAAACAGATAAAATGGTAGAATAGGTAGTTTGTATAAAATGTAGGGTAGGAGTATAAATGTGAGGGTATAGAGTAAAGTTTTCGATCATTTATTATGTTATTCTTTCAATATGTTTAAAATTTCAATGCTTAATTGCAATTTTTGTCCCTATATTTTTATCAATTAATGAAAATTGGTTCTCCTATTTTAAAAGTCGACAACTTTAGTGTCTCCCTCGTATTTTTTAACTAAAAAATAATAATTTAACATGTTTTAAATGACACAATATGCGATTCTACGATATAAAATCATCTAGAAATATTAATTATTCATATGTCATTAATTAAATTACAAATATGAAAATTTTCCAAAGTTGAAAAGGTAAGTTTTTACAGTGTTTTATTTTGATTTTATAAGTGTTAATTATTATATATCATTGTATTATATATCACGTTATTTAAAACATGTCACATTGTCATTTTTTAGTTAAAAAATCATATGGAGAGACCAAAATTGTCGACTTTTAAAATATGTGGACCAATTTCGTGAATAAGTAAAAATAAAGGGACTAAAACTACAATTATACAAATTTAAATTGTATCAAAATATAGACTTAGCTCTACAAAACTCAACTCTCAAGTTAACATACACTAAGAAAACATATTATGTAGTCATTAATAACATAAAATAATTCATACAATATTCAAAAATTAGGAGCATCATTCATATTTGAAGACATTAATTCGATGTCTTTAATGCTAATTAATTGCCTCTATTGATTTCTAAATTTTATTTTTATATTTTCTAATTAAATTTGAAAAAAAAAAATTGTCAAAAAAAAACTTTACGCAAAACAATAATAATAATAATAATAATAATAATAATTTAATTATTCTATATATACCTCCAACCCTACTACAAAACTACTCTAATTTACTATTTCATTTTATTTTTTATGCTAAATTGCATATGTGGTCCCTTAACTTAATTTTAGTTGACGTTTTGGTCCTTTATCTTTTTTTTTCTTCTCGATTTGGTCATTTATTATTTATTTGATGTTGTTAGAGATGAAAGTATGAGTTTATTTAAAGATTTAAGTTATGAATTTGATGAAATTTGCATTATATTGAGGATGATAATTAATTTTATGGGTTTTGTTTGAAATTTTTGCAAAAAAAAAATGATAACATTGTTGACATTTTAAAACATAAAAGATCAAATTGTCACTTAAAATTTAAATAAAGTACCAAATTGGGAGAAAAAAAAGATAAAGGACTAAAACATTAACTGAAATTAAGTTAAGAGACCACGAATGCAATTTAGCCTAATTTTTATAAAAGTTTATCCACTTTTATTTTTATTGTTTAAATTACACTTTTTGTCCTTTAAGTTATTTTTATATTTCACTTTGGATCCTTGAGTATTCTTTTGTTAAATTTTGATCCCTTAAGCTATAAACAGGATATAATTTTTTCCATCAAATTTTTTAGTTCCATTTTAGTTCTTTAAGATACAAATATTAAACACTTAAGTCCCTTTTGTTATAAACATTAGACAAAATGACCAAAGTGTTTAATGTTTATAACTTGAAGGATTATAATAGAACCAAAAATATTTGAACTAATGATCAATCTATCTAACGTTTATAGCTTAAATGACCAAAATAAAATTATAAAACTGATGGTACCAAAATAACATATAAAAACAACTTAAAAAGACCAAAAGTATAATTGAACTTATTTTATATTTCTATTAATTATATGGAGTAATTGATAAAAAAAAATATAACCTAAACTCGACCTAATTACTGTAAAAAAAGAAAAACCTTAGCCTCATTCTTGTGACACCAAGCCGAAACCTAAATCCTAAAATTCAACATGTCATTCTCTCATTGATTCTTCGCATTTTAAATTAAAATCTTTAAAAAATAAAATAAAACAAAAACATTTTATATTGTATATTTAATTTAATGTCAAAAATTGTAAATTGCATTAATGGCATTCAATATTGATTGAGTCATTTAATAATTATTTGTCAATTGCATTTATTCTTTATTTTAATTTGAACTTGAAATTCCCGAACATTGACAATATTTTAGTAGTTTAATATTTTCAATAATATTTTTATTTTGCATATGTTTTGATTAAAATGCCACGTGGCACTTACGATGCTGACGTTGATGTGAGAAATTTTAAAAGAAAACGATTCTCTGATAGGTCTTATACGTTTTGAAAAAAATACACTTATTAACCTCTAAGTTTATACTAGTTTTCGCTAAGACTCAGTCTTCATATTTTACCTATTCACCATCTTCCTCTTCGACCTATCTTTAAAAAACCTAAAACTCATATTTTTGTAATTTTTATTGAAAAACTCAAAATTTCGATCATGTGAATTGAAGAAAAATCAAAATAAGAAATAAAGAATAATGAGTTGTTCTAAATCAAGAGAAATCCACTAAAATAAATGAACTGTTCATACATTTGGGAATTGGATCGAGTTCGAACTAAGAGTAAAATCCTACAGTATTCCATAAAAAAAATTAGGCTAAATTGCACTTTTAATTCTTTACTTTTAATCCAGTTCTCGAATGTACGAACAACATCATTTGATTTTAGTGGATTTCTTTTTATTTACAACTACTCATTTTTTTAATTCTTGTTGGATAATAAATTTTTTGTTTTGATTTTTTTCTAACTCACATGGTCGAAAACTTTACATTTTTCTATTAGAATTACAAATTTTGGGTTTTAAATTTTTTAAAAGTGGAGTGGAAGAGAAAGATGATAAAAAGGTAAACGGTGAACATCAGATCTCAACGAAAATTAGTTTAAACTCAAAAAATCATAAGTGTATTTTTTAAAACTTAAAAGACCTATATATAAATTGTTTACTTTTATAATTTGTTACATAAACACCATTATGCACAATATTATAACAGTCACGTAATCAATCGAACAATAACATAAATATCAATGTTGCAAACGAAGTGCCACTTAAATAACTTACTTAAAAAAAATTTCGAGAAAGTCGTTAAAATGAGTACAATTTAGCTTTATTATTATTATTATTATTATTATTATTATTATTATTATTATTTCACTCGAATTTGAATCACAAAAGGCGTTTATTATAGTGAAAGTGTTGGAACACACAAATCCCGTCCTACACAACAAGTTAGAACAAACAATCCTTGTACAACACCATCAAAATCAACACAAGAGTGAGTGAGTGAGTGAAGCGTTACACCAAAAAAAAAACTCCCATTTTCCCTAACCCTTCAAATCAAATTTCGTGATATCAAAATTACACTCTTCGATTTCCTCACACCTTTAACAAATTTCTTCTCGATTCAAACCTAATCAAATCAAACCCTCAAACACCTGTAGATCTGTACAAAAACACCCTCTCCTCCTCCTCTTCAATTTTTCCTCCTCCAAATTTTCGGTCAAAATCCCAACCCTACCCAATTTTTTTTGGGGGATCCTTGTAGTTGTATGATATCCTTAGAAATTTCAGTTTTTTCTTCTCAGATTTCGCTAGTTTAGCCTTTTATTTTAACCCCATCTCGAGAAATAATCGTTTTGCGGGGTTCGGCTCTAGTTCCCATTTCAGTGACCCAGAAGAAACCCTAGCTTCTTAGGTTTGAGTTTAGTTTCTTGTACATTCTTTTTGGGTAGAAATTCTTTTGTTTTTGAATCTGTAGGATGAACAATAGAGCGAGATACCCACCTGGGATTGGGTTAGGGCGAGGTGGTGGTGGTGGTGGTGGTGGTTTGAACTCGAACCCTGGGTTTCAACAGAGGCCACATCAACAACAGTATGTGCAGAGACACATGATGCAGAATCAGCATCCGCAACACTACCAGCAGAATCAACAGTATCAGCAGCAACAGCAGCAACAACAACAGCAGCAGTGGTTGAGAAGGAACCAGTTGGGTGGTACTGACACCAACGTTGTTGAGGAGGTTGAGAAGACTGTACAGTCTGAAGCAGCCGACCCTAGGTGCTTTTTGGTCTTGATTTTTGTGTTTTTACTTTGGGACTAACCAGATTAATTTAATTTCTTGTAGTTACATTTGTATGTGTGTGTGTGTGTGTGTTTGTGTTATGCATACATATGATGCATTTTTTATGGGAATAATGAATACAGTTTGTATGTTTGTTGTGTTGGATCTTTTATGTTAGAATCTTACATGAGACTATTAGATGTTTATTTGTTTGAGTGGTTATTTGATATGTAACTGTAGGTGGGAAGCCTATCCTCTTATAAAGGGATATTTGTTGTTGATGTTTATTGATATGGTATTTGTGGAATTGTGTTGTTTGAGAATTTTAGCTCACTTTTTTCTTTCTTGCACTGTTGAAAAGCAATCTGTCTGCCTCTCCTGTGGTGTACTTTTTTTTAGACAATCTCCTGTGGTGTACATAGTCTAACTGTCTTAGAGTGCAGTGACTTTTGATTTTCTGTTTTTTTTTTCTTTCTATCTAGTGAAGAACTGAATTGCTATTCAGGGTTTAGAATTTTTTTAATGTAATCAAGAGCTTTAGAAGATTTTGAAAGTTATTATCATGGTTTGTAAGAGGTTGGTGAAACACAAATTTTGAGCAGGAAACCTGAATGCTTGATTGTGTTGCAAATCTAGTATGGTATGGATTGATGTTTGCTCTAATATGATTTTATGGAAGATTTGGAAATAACATGTAAATTTTTTTTACTGCCAGATAAAGTCACTTAGATAGTTCTTACCAATGCAAAGAATGTGTTTTAATTTTATTCTCAACTGATTTCCTTTGTTAGTTCACAAGATTGGAAGGCAAGACTAAAGATTCCACCACCTGATACACGCTATAGGACAGAGGTATGATTCTGAACAATTAAAGGCTATGTATCATATATTCCAAGTGACTGGTTATGTAAATTATGCATTATTATGTTTTGGTTAGAACAGTACCCATCTTTTGATGGAGCTGATTCTCTGCATTGGTTTTAGCTTTCATTTTGTTGATGCATGTCATTTAAATTTTAGTACTCTATGGCCTGTGCACAGTGCTCTATTTATTATTCATTTGATTTGCTATGCCATTTTTCACTTATTAGATGATTAAGGCTTTAGAATTTAGAGCATAAACATGCTTGTAAAACTGCAAACTCTTCACTTAAATATTAATAATTTCTTACATGTCTAGAAATCAAGGAAGTGATTTCAGATTCTACTCATTCTCAGTTTTTAAATATTATTATTATGGATTCTATTCTAAATTAAATGCTTGATGTTCAATTGTGGCTATATTTCCACATCATAGTTTTCAAAGCCTGATAAATATTATCATTTTGGGGTTATTTATTTTAAGATTGTGTCAGTCTTGACCTTTTGTTTATTTTTCTACACAGGATGTGACAGCAACTAAAGGAAATGAATTTGAGGATTACTTTTTGAAGCGTGAGCTGCTAATGGGAATATACGAGAAGGGGTTTGAAAGGCCATCCCCTATCCAAGAAGAAAGCATTCCAATTGCCCTTACTGGTAGTGACATTCTTGCTAGGGCTAAAAATGGAACAGGCAAAACTGCTGCATTTTGCATTCCTGCATTGGAAAAAATTGATCAGGATAATAATGTTATTCAAGGTGGGCTTCCTTCTCTTTGTTTATATGAAATTTTTCTTCATTTTTACCATAAATGTTAGAAATTCCTTTAAAACAGACTTATTTTTAGTGGATAAGTTGTTGCTTTTGTTTTAGACATGGAAGATAATGCTGTTGAATATCAACATATGATGAATGTATAAGTTATGTGAGGCTACTGTAGTCTTTTGTGTATCCAATAATTGTTCACATTATTAGCTGTTAATTTGTTAATTATTAATATTTACTTGACAAAATTGTGGTATGGTCTACCAAGTCTTCTCCTATTTGATTTCATAACAAATTTATAGATAGTTTGTGGTGCCAATTGCCAAAGTAATTTGAAAATAGCAAAGGATATGTTTTGTTGTATTGATGCATGCTTTCTTTTTTCATTGTTTTTAGTTATATCGTGTCATGTCTAGTTTGTTTATAAATAAAAATTGGTTTTATGTTCTACCCATGTTTTGACCATTGCCTTTTGTTTTGACATGCCGTGCCATGCAGTTGTTATACTGGTTCCTACAAGAGAGTTGGCTTTGCAAACATCTCAAGTGTGTAAAGAGCTTGGAAAGCATTTGCAAATTCAAGTTATGGTCACAACTGGTGGTACCAGTCTAAAAGATGACATTATGCGTTTATATCAACCTGTTCATCTGCTAGTTGGTACTCCAGGAAGAATATTGGATCTTGCGAAGAAGGGTGTCTGCGTTCTGAAAGATTGTTCCATGCTTGTCATGGATGAGGTAATGATAGTTCACCTGAAATTTACTAATTTATATAGCGTCTGTAGAGAAGCATTTTTAACTGTTCTTGATAATATTGTTTATTAGAAGAGGACTTAAGATGAGAGTTAGGAATGTTTTATATTGTCTGATATCTGGTTATGTTTCTATTGTTTCTGTCTGGCCTGCTAGGATAAATAATTTGATATATGGTAATGACAGTTCACCTGAAATGTACTAATTTATATAGTGTATGTTGTGTTATCATGTTTGCAGCAGATGTGATAGGAACCAGAATTTTAAGACAAGAAACAGTGATTTATTGAACTGGAAATGAGAGCTTAAAGCCTAACAATGGTAGAAAAACTGAAAATGCAGAAAATAAACCAGAGTTCTAAGAACTCCTAGCCAGAGAATTTCTTCTCCTAACTGTTTACTAACAAGTTTTCTGAATGCCCTCTCTCATTCCCTCCCTTCTACTTATAACAAACTCAAAAACAGAAACTCCCTGAATTTCAGGGAGGATACTAACTGAATTTTATTCCCTCCCTTTCTGAACCCTTCTGAAAACGCTGGGCCTGGACACATTTGTTGCTATCACTGGATCACCAGTATCATAAGGTCTAGGTGTCCTATCAAGATGCAAATGCTCTGTATATTGCATCTCTGGTTTATGTCATATCTTCACCTTTGTGTCCTTTACACGTGTTTATTCTATGACATGACACTTTTAAGACTATTGCTTTTAACAGTCAGTTATATATCGACATGAAGTTTTATATAACTTCTTCTCTCTTTCGCAGGCTGATAAACTCCTCTCCCCAGAGTTCCAGCCTTCAATAGAGCAGCTGATTCAATTTCTTCCCTCAAACCGTCAAATCCTGATGTTTTCAGCTACATTTCCTGTTACTGTAAAGGACTTCAAAGATAGATATCTTCGTAAGCCATATATCATTAACCTTATGGATGAGCTAACTCTGAAGGGTATTACACAATATTATGCATTTGTGGAGGAGAGGCAGAAAGTCCACTGCCTAAATACTCTTTTCTCTAAGGTACGTGTTGTCCATGCCAATATATTGTGGGTTTTTTAATTTGTGAGATTTGAGTATGATATTAATAGTGGCCTCTATTACAGCTGCAAATAAACCAGTCAATCATCTTCTGCAATTCGGTGAATCGGGTTGAACTCCTTGCCAAGAAAATCACAGAACTAGGGTATTCATGTTTCTATATTCATGCTAAGATGTTGCAAGACCACCGTAATAGGGTTTTTCATGACTTTCGCAATGGTGCCTGCAGGAATCTTGTTTGTACTGGTATGTTAATGACAGTTCTGCCTCCTGCTATAGATGAGCATAACGCATGAGTGATAGTTTGTGTTATTAGTTTTTTTTTCCTTTCATATAATTGCTTTCCTAAGCTTGTTAGATCTCTTTTATTATTCTGACACAATGATTAATTTTTCTCATTTTGAAACAGATCTTTTCACTAGGGGAATTGATATCCAAGCAGTGAATGTTGTTATTAATTTTGATTTTCCCAAGAACTCAGAAACATATCTGCACAGGGTATGTTTGATTTCTGCCTTCTCCCCTACCATGATAATGATTCTCTGCATGGGTTCTCATTGATGTTCTGTTGATATGCAGGTTGGTCGATCAGGGAGGTTTGGGCACCTTGGTTTAGCAGTGAACTTGATAACCTATGAGGATCGTTTCAATTTGTAAGTATTTCTCTTAGATGTGAATTTCAGAGGTACTTTCTGTAGATTTCTGATGTGTTTCTTTTAACTTTGTTGTTTTCCAGGTATAGGATCGAACAAGAACTTGGCACTGAAATAAAACAAATTCCTCCATTCATTGACCAGGCTATCTATTGTCGGTGATTGGTGTAAATACTTTGGTTGTGTTCTCAACTGTGGTGTATAGCAATGGTGAGTGATATTAATATTTATGATGACAGGCATTCTCTGTGATATTTTGTGATCTAAAAATGAAAATAAATATATCTTTTTTATTTGTAATTTTCTGCAAGTTTGTTTCTCTGGAAAGATTGGCTCTACTTTTCACTGTTTTTTTTATTAATAAAACAAGACAAGTATTTGCATTTGGCTCCTCTAAAGAGAAGGGGTGCAAAGAGGGGAAAGTGTAATGGTAACCGTTCATTGAAGAATCAATTGAATTTGTTAACAAACTATATAGTAATTTAAATCAATTTGTCTTCTAAATGCTTCCCTCATTTAGAAAAGTCAAATTCATTTCCATTTCTACAAGAACCAACCCAAATGTTAACCAACTAAATGTTTTTTTATTCTAATACAATTTTTTTTTACTTGTGTACCTTATATTTGTTCTTTTACTGATTTGTCGACTTCAACTCATTCATGTAGTTGTTTCTGTTGCTGATTGCTGTGCGTGTATCTTTTTTACAGCTTGATGTGACTGTCGCGCAAGCAGGTGTGAATGCGCTGCATGAGGATGCAGTATGGAAGTTAGGGTATTGTTAGACCCCTTTGTTGTTAATTTCTGCTTTTAAGAGCCCTGGAACAGGATTAGGACCTGAAGTTTAATAATTGGTTTTTAAATGCGACATGATAGATGCTGGGTCCGGTTTGGGTTTTTGTGGATTGCATTTGCAATTGTGGCTGTTAGTAACTGTTATTACTCTAGATTTTCCCATTTCGTCCCTAAACTGTTTAGGAATGTGACTTACTGTGGTGATTCGCCCTTCCTATTGGCTATTCCATTATGACATTTGAGTCTTGAATTTGTCATTGTTCACCCTAAGATTTTCTTGTTCCAATGGGGGTTTTCACCAATGTTGCTCGTATTATGTTTGCATGTTTCATCCCGTAGATTGTTTATGTGCGTTTTTTTGGGATAATGTATTTGATATTTGTGTCAATCTGAGGCATGCAGAGATAACATTCGAGGTTATCAAACAATTCACTAGAAAAAAGTGAAAAAAACTTAGTTTGAAGGTTGAAGATGGGCCTGCAGAGTCATTTTGCATTTCCTCATAAGCCAGTTTTTTTAGTTCTAGATTAAATTTGATAAAATGGTATATTATAATGTTACTTATCATATCATATCATGCTTTACGAATGAGTACCAATATAAAGAAAGTGGATTTTCGTTCAGAAGAAAACCAATAATACATTTTCATTTTGCAGAACTAGAAATTTATTCCCACAATGCATTTCTTTGGAGTGTAACAATTTCACATAAGTAGTATTTAGAAAGATTCTAAGGCTCAAAAATTTCCTTTGTGACTGGTGTAACACATATTTTCTCCCCTCAAATATTTACCATACTATGTTTCCATTTGAACTCTCTTTTGTTGGATTTGAATCTTCTACAACATTGTACACAATGCAGTCATTTTAGACCGTTTCATGTTGTAATTTTTAAGATTTGGTGTTAGTTTGACAAAAATAATAAAAAACCAATAGGTTTTTAAAACTCTTTGTTTTCTCTTGTCAAGCTTGTCACCCTGTCTCGCATGAAGATAAAGAGGGCTATGAGCTTGTACTTATTGAAGATGATGTCAGTAATCATTTATAAGAAAAAAAAGTTCTTATTTTTACACTTATTAAGAATTTTAATGACTTGTTCTTAATGTTGAAGCTACTTTTAATTATTATCTTCTCATAACATTAAAGAATTAATTTATATATATTGTTACTTATTATTTATTGTCTCCATGTATGAAACACATGCAAATTAAATTTTGAGTTTAATGACAAAAGCCAAACATTATTAACAATCGAACAGTTGTGATTGATTGATAGTGTAAAAAATATTTATATTAACAGTGTATATAAATTAAATTCTTAAATTTTTACGAATAAAATAACAAATCATTAAATGTATATCTATATCAAAAAGTCTTAAGTGGTTTGGGGGACTCAATGGCGGATTTTGCACAAAATATTGGAGGGAGCGACAAATATTAACTAAAATATTATAATTGAAATTCATATAGTTTTATCAAAGATTCAACATAACATCAATACAAAATAAAAATATAATCCATGAAAAAAGACATTTACATCAAATTAAAGTTATGTCATTCGTTCTCTTAAAGTCTTGTAATCATTGATAATTGAATCAAAACTAAAGCTTTCAGCTATTTCTTTTTCAATATAAAGCATCATATTCTCAGCAAGAAATTCATCCTCCGTCTTGTTATGTATTCTTGCCTTGATAATCTTCATCGCTGAAAATGATCTTTCTGTAGTAATTGTAGAAATCAGAAAGCAGGTTAGCGATCAATCAAATGATATGTATACGTCTTCCCCATTTTTTTTAGAGTTTCACACAAATCATACATAGTCAACAAGTTGGAAAAATTAAAATTTCAATTCACACAAGTCTTACAATTTGCACAAGTCACACAATTCATACAAGTTTTTAGAGCTTCACACAATTCAATTAAATAAAATGTATCCGCTTTACAATTTTCATATTTGTCGAAAACTTTCTTCTTGAAAAATGCATCAATTTTTTTATGTTTAAACATCGTATCACTCATAAAAAAATACACAAATTAATTACATAACGCATTCAAACAAACAGTTCATAATTCTCAATGTTACAACTCACATTGACAATGTAAAACAGTTCACAAATTCATAATTCCACTTTCACACTACATTAATAAGAAAAATATAAACAATTCACACACTAAAGTTCACAATTCCAATTCTCATACTAAAATTGTTCACAATTTACAAATTCACACACTTAATTCACAATTTTAAACTAAAACAATTCACAATTAACAATTTTAAACTAAAACAATTCACAATTAACAAATATGCAAAGAACCTATCATTATCACTATTATTTTAGTAACCTATGTTATTATTAAAAAATAAATAAATAAAAATATAGGGATGCGGTGATAGACTCTTGAAAAGATCCGGCGAAAAAATCCACCACTGAAAAAAAGACTATATATTCAACTCTTCCCTGTAACAAAAAGTTAATTGTTTTATCAATTATCACATATCAATCAATGTTTTAAAAATTGTTCTTCATCGACTCAGTAAAAAAAAATTGGAGTCATTGGTCGAACAACTGAATTATTAATTCAACTATATGACTAAATTAAATTAAATCGAATGAATCGTATCTCTAACAACTTTCTATATGTATGTTAGATTTTTAAATACTAGTATCATTTCTATAACAAGAATAGAATCGGAAAACAAATACAAGTATCAACTACCGTAAGTTAGATTTTTAAAACATTTATTGTTTTGAAAAAGAAAAAAATAAAATAAAAAGAACCAAACATTTTGAATGAAGGGAGGCAGTAATCGAAACCAATGACTTTCGTTTAAACCAGAATAAGTGTTTGAATGCATTTATTACATGAAAATGTGCATTGGCATAGACTGTCGTGTGCTGCATTATTGACCATCACTTCAACTTCAAATATTTTTCTTCTATAGCAAATAAATGCATTATTTTTTTAAAATAAAATATAAGTAAATATTAGTGATTATATTTTTTAAAATATTTTTATTTTTCAATAATCTTATTTATTCATAGTGTAATTTAAGTAATAGATTATTTTTTTTTGACAAGGATTAAATAATAGACTTAAATATCAAAGTCTAATGAATACGAATAATTAATATAAAATAATTTTACACTTATATTTTATAATAGTTATTGATTATGTTACATCTTATCATAAAAATAGAATAAAATAATTTGATGTGACGTAATGTAATAAATATTATCGATTATGTCACGTCTATCATAATACTTATACATAAAACAAAACTTATATGACTTTATATCATAGATTAATCTATAATCCTACAATAATATTGAAACTCAACTTTATATTTTACTATAACACAGGTGCCGTTGCAACAGATAAACCAATCTGATGTATTGATTTCATGTGGTAGGAGTGTGTTGGTAACCTGTGGAAGCAATTATTATTTGCACCCTCCATTAATGCTAATGTCCTTCTCTTTAGTAATAACTGTCTGTGTTGGCTTTCAATCCTACGCTGACTTTTCTGCAAGAGAATCCACCATTAATGCATTCTTCTTCTCACTCTGTCTCTCCCATTAATGCTATCACTATGCTCTTCTTCTCTCTCATCCTACTTCTGTGCTAAATGAAAACCAAATATTTTGTCTCAATGATCATGATGTAACTTCTCCTATGCTACAGCACATGCATTTATTGCTAAAGCCACCTCCAAAACTTGCATGCCCCCCATCCAATAATAATGCCACCTCACACAAATAAATAATCATTTTACTCTTTAAATATATAACATTTGTTACAACTAAAATTTCTGAATATATAAAATTATAAATACATATATTTAAGTTAATCAATTTAATTTTTGACATCGATTTAAGAATTATTTAATTTACATTTCAAAAATTCTATTTTAATATTTTAAAATTTTAAAATTAAAAAACTTGTTTAGATGAATTAATTTTAAAAACTGTTTTGTAAAAATATTTTTAGTATTATAATTTTTAAAATTAAAAACACAAAACAGATAAATGGTATTTTACTTTTTATTTTTCAATTTTTTAATTTTCTAGTAAAAAACTGTTTTAAGAAATTAGAGTTGCCAAACAAATTTTTTTAAAAAAATAATTTTCCGAAATTTATTTATAAAATAGTTTTCAAAAACTAAAAAATAAAACACAATCAAACATGCCCTTAGTCTTCGAATATATTTTCCATGGGTTATTTTAATTTATATTTTCTTTGATATCGATTATAAAATTCAATTAAATCAACAAAAAATTAATATATATATATATATATATAATAAGATTTAAATTAAATATAATTAATTTTATTGATATAATTATCTTTTATATTAAAAATAAAAAAGAATATATAAAATAAATTACTAGCCAAGAACCCACTCATGATGAATTTAGACATAATATATAGTAGCATAGCCCCACACACCTTTTTATGTTCCCTATTTATGATATCACATTACTTTGAGTCTTTCAAGTGTCTTCTATTCTAAAGTTGTTTCTTTAGTGTTGAAAAACACCTTAGTAGTGAGGAATAGACTAAAAGTTGTATATGCATACTTGAATGAAAATTCTACATTTAGTTGTTGTCACCTTTATGACTTTATTAATGTAAATGTGATGTGTTATTGAAAATGGGAAGAACACCATGTTGTGAGAAGAAAGGTTTGAAGAAAGGACCTTGGACTACTGAAGAGGATGAAATTCTTGCTAACTATATCAACAAGAATGGTGGTCATGGAAGCTGGCGTTCTCTCCCCAAGATCACAGGTTTTCTTTCTTTTTTGTTTACAACTATTTTTTAAATAATTTAATGCCACATTTTTATAAAATAAAATGAAAAAGAAATGAAATAGGCTTTCATTTTTCATTGATCTTTGGTTCTGTTTTATCCTATGTATTAGTAATTCCTAACTAAAACTTTTGCTTCATTTTTTTATTAGTAGATTTCAATTGTAGTTCTAAAATAACCATAACTATTGTGAATTGTCAAACAAACTAAAGAACAATGATTGATTTTTTATTCTGTTTGTTAACTAGACATTAAAGCTTCATGTTACTACTATATGATTATTATTTGATACTTTCAGGTCTTCTTCGTTGTGGTAAGAGTTGCAGGCTTAGATGGACTAACTATCTTAGACCTGACATTAAACGTGGACCCTTTACTCCTGAGGAAGAAAAACTAGTCATACAACTTCATGCCATCCTAGGAAATAGGTAAACAATTAAGCATTTAGTTATGCTTGTTTTCTATTTATGCATTTCCTTTGAAATTTATAATCCTCTTCATCTACATAAAATCAAATAATGATGAATAATACTATAATCATATTTGTTTATCTATCATACTATCATCCCTCCCTCTTTTCAAATTTGTTATTTTACAGTTATCACTGTGATACTGAAAGATCTTTTAGATCTCTATAGATTATTATTTATTTAGTACTTTGTCACAAACAACATTTTGAGTTATGGTCACACTCGTGTCACGAACATTATATTGTAGAGAATTGTGTTCAAATATAGCTGATGCACCCTCGAGTGTGGCCGTATAGACCACAAATACTTTGATGTCATGGTTAAGATGGTAGTGGCCAACTCTTTTTAATTTGTTATCATTAAATCTAGACTTGAAAGTGTGTTCTTGAAAGTGAGTTGATAAGTGGTTGGTAGTCCTCATTTCACAAATAATGTGGTTTTGTAAAGGTTGAGTTAAGAACAGTCCAAATTCTAAAATGATGCCAGAGTCTATTTAAGATTCGTGGAACCACTTGCTATTTTTAGATTGAGTTTAACTCATTATCACAAAACTAGCTTGTAAAGTGAAGAGTGTCACTCTGTATAAACAATTTTAGAGTTCTATCTATTTCAACGTGGGATTTGAGTTTTTCCTAATAGCTATGAGGCCACTTAGGTGTTGAGTCTTTTAAGCGTACAAGAATGTTTTAAGACTTCCATATTAAATGCGATAAGTCCAATTTTACCACTCTTATTTTGAGTTCATTAATAACAAATTTTTCAACAAATTTTCAGGTGGGCTGCAATTGCGTCTCAATTACCAGGAAGAACAGACAACGAGATAAAGAACTTCTGGAACACACATTTGAAGAAACGTCTTGAAAGCATGGGAATCGATCCAAAAACACACGAGCCAGTAGCTTCATCAACAAGTTACCCCAATCACAATTCACATTCATCAGTTTCCACACGTCACATGGCTCAATGGGAAAGTGCAAGGCTTGAAGCAGAAGCAAGACTCTCAATTGACACATCAAACTTCAACAACAACAACAACAACAGGAGCAAGAATCCTAATTCCATTTCCGAAACCGATTCGTCTGACTACTTTCTCCGAATATGGAACTCTGCAATTGGAGATGCATTTCGCGATGTTCGCAAACATGATACTGATAATAATAATAAATACAAAACTAGTTGCTGTCAGAGTCCTAGTTCTGCAGTTACAGCAGAACTAGCTTCTAATAACCAACTAAGCAATGGTGTGAAAGAAGAGTTTGAGTGGAGAAATTACAAGTTTTGTGTTGAAGATATGATTCATGGATCTGATTCATCAAGCTCTAATGACTTAGAAGATTCACCAGACACTGCTTTGCAGCTCTTGTTGGATTTTCCTATGAACAATGACATGAGTTTCTTAGAAAACTCTTTTGATTGTCCCCTATAGGTATGTGTAATTGTTTAAAAAAAATAGAATTGGTGACTAAAGTCAGTGTGAAAAAAAAATTCTAATTAATTTTCTTGTCACTAAATTCAGAGACGAAATTAGGGACATATTTTATATTTTTGCTCACTAAGTTTATGTTGCTAATATTTTTTCTTCTAGTTGTTTGTGTCTATGTTACTTGTAGTATCAAGTAGCTTTCTATTTGGTGTTTTGTAGTATTCTTTCTATTCATGCAATTCAAGAGTTTGTGGTTGTTTAGCATTTGTGATATTGTGTGTAGATAGCTCTTGGTGAACTATGGAATGCCAAATGAATTTGAAGTCCCATATTTAAATGTAGAAAAATTAAACATTAATATAACAATTAATTTACTAATATTTGTTCGTAAAAAAATATCTTTAGTCTTATGAAGATTCGTCACACTAATTAAGAAAATTTGTTAAGAAAATTTGTTGTATTAAAATTTGTCGTATAGATTCGTCACTTAAGATTATTATTATTTGAAAATTTGAAAGAGATAAAATGGACAAAGAGTCATCCTATATTTAGAGACAAATAAATATTTTAATGTAGTTTGATTACTTAAATTTTGGGTGCCCCTCAAACAGAAAAAATGAAACCCTATTAGTTTTTTGAATTAATATCATCATCATTGCAGATATTTTTTTTAACAATATTAATTTTTTAAAATAAAAATCTCCCAACAGGTCTAAATAGTAATTAACATGAATAAACTCATGATTAAAACCACAATCAAACACTTCATTAATGCCAATGAACTACAAGAGGCAATTTAAAAGGTGTTGTTTTTTCTGTGGACAGTTTTCTTGCACACAGGCATATTGAGATCAACTCAATATAAGACAAAATGTGCAACTAAAAAATTATTTAAAAAATAAAAAATAAAAATAAAAAAAATTCAAAAGCATCCAATGGTAGTCTTCTTTGGAGTGGTTCCGGTTGCACGGTATTTTGCAGCCATTTCCTCTACCTTAAGAACCATTTCACCACGTTTGGCTTCAATCACTGCCCTCTTCTCCTCTGCTTCCTTGTGAATTATGGCTATCTTGTTTTTCATTTCTTCACCATATTGTGCTTTCTTTCTCTCTAGGTGTTCCTGCTCACATTATAATTTGCATTTTCATTTGTTATATTAGTTTACTAATTTGAGTGACCTTTTTACTTTATAAAATTATATTGATAAAATGAACAAAAATTGTTAATTACAATAAGTGTGATTCTGATATTATTTACTTGTCAATTTGTATCTTAAGTTTTAGTAGTAGTAGTTTACATGAGACTACAATCTAGTACATTGTATAATGTAGCATATGTTTATTAGAATAGAAAACAAATAATGTCACCATGTTTATAAATAGTTGAGAATGAGGTTAATTAAGTATTACCTCAATTTTTTTCAGCTCAGCTTTAAGAGCTGCCTTCTTGCTGTTTTCCCAAGCAGCAATGGAAGATAAGTGTTTTTCAGCTCTATTAACAAATTAAATCATTCCAGTTTAGATTAAGAATACATATATGGATAAAAAACACACACATCAGTCATCAAACCAACATTGAAAAATTTTACAAAAAAATATTTGTTACATATTCTACCTATTGGCGATGATTTGCAAAATCATGTCATCTTTTTGTTCGAGACAACATTTTTTGGTTCCTAAAATTGATTTTAATTAAAAGTGGATTAAATATTAAATGATTTATGTTTAAATATATTCAAGTAAAAGTGATTTAAACGATAAATTTCAGTGTAAAAATTATGTTTTAACTCAAAAACTACAAATTTTATCTTCAAATTATAATCAATTCTACACAATTATACCAAAACATACCAAAATCAATTTTGTTTCTTTAAAATTGATTTTCACTCTACTAAAATTGAAATCAAAGAAGTATTGATATGAATTATGATTATTGTGTCAATCAATAGTGCCAAAAAAGATTGCTTATATTTTCTAAAGAGAAATGTTTTTGCGATGTGACTTGATTTAAACTTTTATGTTTCTAACAACAAAATGCAAAAACAAATGAAATAGTCTTACTTGTTATCTGCTTTGGTTTTTTCACTTTCTTCCCATGCCCTCACATAAGATAACTTTTTCTCTTTGGCAACTTCTGCTAAAGCAACATCTGTATACCAAAATACATAGGTCAATTGGTTTTGATTGTGAATGAAGACAATGTAAACTTAAATACTAAAAGAGATTCAACACTAACCCCTATCAAGGGATCCTCTTGAAACTAGGCTTTTTGAGGGAACTGGTGTAACTGCAATCCAAAAAAATATAATTTGTAAATATAATCAATAAGGGGCATTTTGCAGAAAGGGTTAAATCCATCTTTTTCTAGTTAATAAGCTAACTTTATTTACATTAAAAAAAAATATAAGTAGGGATAATTTTTTTATTTAATGAGTATTTATATGGAGTTAGTTACAAATAAAGAACTAGGTCAAACATTGATGAGAGATCTTACGCCCAAATGTACCGAAATTGAATCATTAAAATACATTGGAAAATAACTACTTTTTATTTCAAAATATTCAACATCCAAAGATATTATATATCCAATAAATAAATAAATAAAAAATCAGATTTTGATGAGAACCCACAATTTGTTTTCATTGAAAAACATTGATAAGACAAAAAAAGTAAGAAAACATGAACATTCAAATGAAACTCACTTTCAGGTTGAGCCACAACAAGAGCTTGAGATTCTTCTACGATGTCTTTTGATGATACCTCAGTTATAACTGGAAGTGTAGCTGAACCAGACGATTCTGTCTTTGCTAGCGTCTCTGCCATTGTTATTGGTGTTGAAAGACAGAGACGCAACACAGAAACAGAAACAGAAACAGAGCAAAAACAGAGAGAGCGAGAGAGGCAGAGGAAGTGGCAACGTTATTAGAATTTATATGTTTTTAGTTTGAATAGTTCTATGAAACATGGTGGGCCCCCTTGTTAAACGGAATTTTTTTACGGTGTTTAAGTTTTTTACCATACTAAATTTGTGAGCTAGAGTTTCAACCATTGATTACAAACTAACTACTCTACTAATTATGACTTTTTTTTTTTGGTTCTTAATTATGGAATTCTATTTGTATTTGAATTGAAATTGATTACATATACCGAAGGGTTAGATTATTAAATAAATTTTATTTTTATTATAATTATTTTTAAATTTATATTCATAAATAATTGTCATGTATTTACATAAAGATATATAACAATATGATAATCTGTCATTGATAATCAAAATGGATTTGACTAAGATAAAAATTTGATTGGTAACTCGATAGAAGAGGATGTTAGATATAATACTTATAAACAAATAAATTATATTTTTTTTTATGAAATGAATTTTTAATAAATATAAAAGTCGACAAATAATTATTTGATTTATAGATGATTGTTAGTTTATTGATTTAAAAATTAATATACCAAAACATTTAAATTTATGAATGTATTCTAGAAACTCTCTAGCATTTATTTAAACTTTAGTTTGTGCTGTCCATGTTTGCCATATTGAGAAGGAAATGACAATATGAATTGAAACATACTTATCTCATCGGCCATTGAAAAATACCATGCTCTAATAACTAAACAATTTGTGGAATGTTTGATAGATATGGTACAAAATAAATATTTTAAAAGATAAATAATTAAAATGAAATATGAAAATAAAATAAAGACCAAAGTAATTTGAAAACCTAGGTAATTTCACTTTAGTTGAGCGTGTTGCACGGGTAAATTATGTTTGTAAAATAATACTTTTATATTTAATTCACAAAAAAGAATGACAATACTACTATGGTTGACCATACAGAATTCAATAATATGCCTAAAGTATGATGGTATGTGCTACTCACTATATACAGTAATAAATAAAAATAATATTAACGAGGACGCGGAAAGCATAACTAAGAAATGAAGCATAGAGAATATTCAAAAACTCCAATGACAAGAACAAGGTTAAAGAAGACAGATGATGTTGTAAATAACTTGATAACTATTTTATTTGAAGCAAGTCCAACTAATGAAAAATTGAAACTCAAGATAGTAAACTATTTAATCCAAATTGAAGAAGTTAAGGAACGAAAACTGCATCTATGTGTTATTAAATTTTAATATAAGTTTTAATTAAAGTAGTAGATTGAATTAGTGAGAACATTTGAGTATAATTGTAAAAGCTTGAGTTGGGCCAAATTTAAAGAACTTGTAAGGAGGTGCTATAAAAGGCAAACTCTAATACTATTCAAAGAGATTTTTAGAACATATTGTTATTTTGTGAGTCTTTGCTCTCTAGAGTTCTTGAAAGAATTCACTTTAAACTTATTAAGGTTGTTAATTCTTGTGTCATTCTTTTGGCTTATCAATCCCTAGATTGTGGCGCCATTATGTTTTTGATTCATTTGCTGAATAATACTTTTGAGTTTCCTTTACATCAAGTCAAAATACACAAATTTTATCGATTTTCGTGCTTTGTAACCTGCGATCTTATCTCGAGTTCTACATACTTGTTTTCAGTGATTCAACTACCTAACTTGCGTTTCAAAACATCATCTTATACCTCGTTTTAGAATCGTCCGATTAAGAGTTTCGTAGTTTCAATTATCGTGTTTTCCAGCAAAACGTGATTTTGATTGCAATTTGTAAGTTTCCAACCTAAAACGATCCTTAAAGTAATTCATGACAAATAATATCATATCAAATGTGATGGTCTGTGATACCCAAAATATTTGTGTATTCTTTAAAATATAACTACAAAACTCTCCCTCACAATATAAAACATCTATTAGATTCAAAATAATATCTTTAAAAAATAATGTTTTATTTTATTATAAAGAATAAAATAAAATATTGTTTCATCAAATTTTAGTAAATATCACACCACATTTAATTGACCTATGAATTATAAGACTAAAAGAATTTGAGAGAAAATGCACGGCAACAAATATGTCATGCATTTGAGTTACAAATAGTGCAATGAATATATAAAGTAAACAGAAATATTGCTCGTAAAACTTAAATTAAATATCAACTTTTTTTATTAAAAAAAAAGTATTATTAATCAAACCCGACATAAAGATCCAATAGACAACCTTCAGTTTTAAATTGAGATTGTGCAATTTATTAGGTTTCTACACCAATCAAAGTAAGATAAGCTAGACCTTCTATCCTCTCTAAATAAACAATCCTCGTCAGAATGCTTTAACCTAAGATATAACATAAGTATTCAATTTTCTTCGCTCTTCTGTCTTGGACCACCTTACTATGTTGATCTTATGTACACACGATAAAGTTAAATCAATAAAATTTGATGGATTTAATTTAAAATTAAAATTAAATATATTAATTTTTTTTTTTATATATTTAAAGTCGAAGAAAGTACTTCTTTAAAACTTATTCAATTGTACGCTATCCAAATTTTATATGAAAAAGAACATTAAAATAAAAGATGGTCATTGTAATTGCACTATTAAAAAATGATGTATTCCATCTTCAAATAAAAAATGTTTTTTATTTTCTATTTTGTCCACCTTAAGAAACTTATTTGCAAAATAGTTTATAGTATTAACGTCTCTCTTTATATTAAAATATTTATAAGGATAGTAAAAATATTTTCTCGACATGCACTATTCACGATTTGGTGTGTTTATTACTTTTTCTCATTCTCTCAATCAAGTTATAAGTAATATATTTTTATATAACGTCAAAATATAGTATTGTTCTTTTTATGTTCAAATAACATCATTTTTTTGATAGATTAGTGTCACCTTCATGCATTATTAATTGCAAGAGATATTAACTTTTGGTTACTATTTGTACCTGTGTAGGTTGCAACAAATCACTATTAATTACGTATGATTTTTTATAAGGGAAATGTATGATTTTTTACTAGGATATTTAAAATATGTAATGTAATATATTTTGTTGATTTGCACGGTAATATGGATGGTTAATCAATTAATTATGAAATTCTATAACTATAGCTATATTTGACAAATTTAGGTGCTTGAATAAAAAAAGAAAAAAAATTGGAATGAGTTATTTTGGTTATAGACACAAACATTCCAAATGCTGAACAGGTCAGAGACCAACCTGATTTCACTCAAAACAACAAGTTTTGTATCCACAAATTACAACATATTATTTTTACATATTTTCCTTAATATTGTGAGGTCTTTAATCACTAGTCAATAATTTACCACTGCAATCAAATCCGCTATATTCTGATATAAATTACTTTGCTTAGACATATCAAAGACTTTATTCAATCTCTATTAATCATGAAGTGCAAATAATAAATCCTTAGATCCTGTGTTAAAGGAAAAACAAAAAAACACAAACAAGAAAGAAAGTTTTTGAGTCTTAATAATTTTTTCTAGAGAAACAAGAAAATGTCATTCACAGGAACTCTTGATAAATGCAAGGCTTGTGATAAGACTGTTTATGTGGTTGACTTGTTAACTCTTGAAGGTATACCTTACCATAAAAATTGCTTCAAATGCAGTCACTGCAAGGGATATCTTACGGTATACTTCAATCACACTCTTTCTCATTGTTGTTTTAACTGATTTTAAATGTTATATACTTTTTTTCATCGTTGACTTATTATGGTTGAATTGATTTGACATCAATAGTTTTGGTATTTTTATAGCCTAATGAGGTTAGAACAACAACCTCAATTTTAAAAAAAAACTAGATACGAAAAACGTAAACAAAGAACAGACGAGATTGATTATAGAATTTGTGTTTAAATACTACAGTTCAGTCGTAATCCAACAAAGGTTGGAGAACCGCTCTAGCGGTCTACTCATTTTTCAATAAACTATGAGACATATTCAAGAGTGTGTCTTCAGAATATGGTATATCAAAATGATAAAGAATAGAAACATGAAATTATTTAACTAATTACATGCATATTTTTTATATAAATTGAACCCAGGTTATGAATATATGGATTGCCATTTTGCACATTGTTGAATTCTATTGATAGCTAATTTTGAAGCATCTATTGTCCTAGTGCCATAACTTAAAATTTTTAATGAAATTATAAGGCAAAGTTGGATCTTTGATATGATTGATTCATAGAAAGAAAAATAAAAATATTTAATGTGTAGTACAAACTTGTGTCTGAGTTGGGTGTGATGTGTTTCAGATGAGCACCTGCTCCTCAATGGATGGTGTTCTCTATTGTAAGCCACATTTTGAACAACTTTTTAAGGAATCAGGAAATTTCAGCAAGAACTTTCAAACAGGTATAAGATGTAAAACATGTTTTGTTGCTATTTTTGTTGCTAAGCACAAATTGATATGCAATTGTCACTTTGTGTTTATTTTGCTAACATATGATATGTTGTTTTCATGGCTAAAATGTGGCAGCAAAGTCCTCTGATAGACAAAATGAGCTTGTGGTATGTTGATTATATAAACTAAACATAAGGGTTATTATTTTGAGTTTTCTTGAATGTTGTTCTATAATCTTTCTGACTCATGAGTTATAATGTTCTTCATTTACAGAACAAAACTCCTAACAGACTCTCCTCTATGTTTAGTGGAACTTTAGACAAATGCTCAGTTTGCTCAAAAACAGTCTATCCTTTGGAAAAGGTTTGTAGCATCCCCAATCTCATTGTGATTGTTATATTGACAATTTCAAAATGACATAGATGATTCCAAGAAGTTTATTTTTCATTACTTTCTTAATTCTTGAACATTTTTTACATTTTGATTATAAAATGATTTCATATAACACATGTATGACAAATGCAAGCAACACACACTCTTTCCAACATAATCTCTCCAATTAGCTAAATTTCATATAAGCGCCATCACATTTGTTTGAAAGTGGCTTGATTTATTGGAACTGGTTCGCAAAATAGTGAGATCATTTAAATTATTCGTTTATATTTTAGCATCTAAATGTATGAGACATTGTGACTTTAGTATCCGAATATATTAAAATAACAAAAATATATCTAAATGTGTCTTTCCGTAATATATTTGGTTTATAAAATTACTAACAAAAAACCACTTGATGATGTGTTTGTAATTTTGATATATTCAAGGACTACAATGACAAGTCTCACATAGTTAGGGACTAAGATTACTTTTACCATAATTATTTCAATTAAGGAAACATAATATCTAGGAAAAAGAGTTTTGGAGAGTCTATTCCTAGCATTGTATGAAGCTCCGGCACATACATGAATACTAGACACGACATTGACATCCAGGATCCCAGGACAACATGCATGAAAAAATTGTATTCGGCCACTAAATCATTGCAAGACATCTAATACTTTGTAAATATTGACAATATATAACTAATATTTTGGAATCTTGTGTGGTGGTCCAACCTGCACAGACTATGGGCGAAGCCTGTTGACATCAATATGTCAACACGTATAATTTTTAAAAAAGTATAATAATTGAATATAACTACACATATCAAAGTCAAATATTAATAAATATCAAACACTAAACACATATTGAATATGAAGTGTCGGTACTACATATGTAGCTCGTATTCTGATTGAACCAAACTAATTCAACAACTTTTTGGTTTGTGAAATAATAGATGTCACTAGAAGGGGAATCCTACCACAAGAATTGCTTTAGGTGTGCTCATGCAGGTTGCCACCTTACACATTCTTCCTATGCTGCCCTAGATGGTGTCCTCTATTGTAAGCACCATTTTCAACAACTTTTCATGGAGAAGGGAAATTACAATCATGTACTTCAAGCTGCTGCAAACAGAAGGAATGCAACTCCACCTCCTGAACCAGCTGAGCCAGCTGAACCAGCTGAGCCAGCTGAACCAGCTGAACTTATTGATGAACCACCAAAGCCAGAAGAAACTAAAGAAGAAGCAGAAGAAACAGAAGAAAAAACTGAAACAGAGGAAACTTGAATTGCTACTATCTCTAATTGAATTTCAGTATATATCTAACATTTGTTAACAAATTAGTTTAATTGTAAGCTAATTTGAGAGGTTTATTTATGTATTCATACAAGAGTTGTTTAATATATACAATGTTGTATTGTTTTCATTCCTTTTTGTTGGAGATTATTCTCCTGCACATGATGTAATAGTAAATTGCAGTAAAGAAAGATAATTTAATATTTTCCATATTTTTTTTTTTGTATTTGTACTTTGATTCATTCAGCCAGAAGAGAAAAAACAAAAGTGCAATTAGGGTAATGAAATTTATGATATCATGGTTATGCATGCTTGATTCTTGTTTCATTTCTTTATCTGTTTGAATGTGAATTTTCACCTAGTATTTACTCTTTATAATGTTTAAGACATTATAAACTCTATCTTACAATTTTTTTTGATTTTTTTTTAACAAATTTCAATATTTTATCAGATATATTTTTATAATGTTCGAAATTTGTATTATATTTAAAA
>JBBPBP010000003.1:3223462-3244952 GCA_037974735.1 Cicer chorassanicum
TTAATAAAATAAAATAAACACATTAATTTGGAGAGAAAAACAAGAAGTTAAATAAGAGCGTTAAGAAATATGTTGTTATTTTATCAACAAAATATTAGGAAGACGTTATTTATTTTGGCACGTTATTATAACAATTTACTCCTATTTTTTTTGACATATTATTACAACAACTTCCTCCTTTTTGACATATTATTATAACAACTTGCTCCTATTTTTTTTTATCTAATAAATAAAAATTAATAAAAATAACAATAATAATAATAATAAATATGAATTTGATGCATTTTTTTCTTCTATTTGTAGTACTTTTTTCTTTAATTTAACGTGTTTTGTTTGTTCAATTTAATTAATTTTATTTTATTAGTATTATTATTAAAATTTATAATATTATTATTATTACTATTAAAATTATTATTATTATTATTTAATAATGTATTTTATTTTATTATTATTATTATTATTTTGATTTTATAAATATTTTAATTATTTTTAATTAATTAAATAATAATTCTACTCATAACTAAAATGGAACAAACAAAAAATCTGTCTTAATATATGGTCGCATCCCCAAGCTGCGATCAACAACTGGAACTAAAAAAATAACACATATAAGTAAAAAAAGTCTTAATTTGTGTTTTTGTAAATTTGAGAGACCAATTACTTAAATTTGAGGATTAAGATTAGATGGCGATGCTGTATTGAAGCCTCCCTGTTTTATTTTATCTGTGCTTTATTCAATGGTAATAGTGCTTCTGCATCCATCGTTGTTCTGTTTCATACACAACACACAATCAACCATTCACTAAACTTGTCGTAATGTAGCAACTAGCAAGCACCAAAGATGACTACAAACATCATCCAATCGCTTCACACTGATCCTTCCCTCATTTTCAACCTTCTCAAATCCTACGCACTTTCTCCCACCAACATCTTCAAAGCCAACAACCTCTTCCACCAAATTCAAAAACCCACCTTATCCCATTTTAACCTCATGATCCGTGGTTGGTCCCAAACCGACCAACCCATTGAAGCCATTCGCACTTACAATCTCATGTATAGCCAAGGCCTAATTGGTAATAATCTCACCTACCCTTTTCTTATTAAGGCATGTGCTCGCATTCCACATGTTTCGTGCACAAGTATGGTCCATGCCCGTGTTTTGAAACTTGGGTTTGAGTCTGTTCTCTTTGTTTCAAACGCCTTGATTCATGGGTATGCGGTGTTTGGTGAATTGGGTTTTGCGCGTAAGGTGTTTGATGAAATGTCTCAACGGGATTTGGTCTCTTGGAATTCTTTGATTTGTGGGTATGGTCGGTGCAAGAGGTATAGGGAGGTTTTGGGTGTTTTTGAAGCGATGCGGGTGGCCGATGTGAAGGGTGATAGGGTGACGATGGTGAAGGTTGTTTTGGCGTGTTCTGTTTTGGGTGAGTGGGGTGGTGCTGATGCTATGGTTGAGTACATTGAGGAAAATAAGGTGGAGGTTGATGTTTACTTGGGAAATACGTTGATTGATATGTATGGACGCCGTGGTGTGGTTCATTTGGCTCGACAGGTATTTGATCGAATGCATGATAGAAACATGGTTTCTTGGAATACTATGATCATGGGTTATGGGAAAGCAGGAAACTTGGTTGCTGCAAGGGAACTGTTTGATGGTATGCCACAGAGGGATGTGATCTCGTGGACTTCTATGATCATCGGTTACTCTCAAGCAGGCCAGTACGTGGAGTCAGTGAAGCTTTTCAAAGAAATGATGGAAGCTAAGGTGAAGCCAGATGAAATAACGGTTACCAGTGTGCTCTCTGCATGTGCTCATATTGGTTCACTTGATGCTGGGGAGACTGTTCATGACTATATGCGCAAATATGGTGTGAAAGCTGATGTTTATGTCGGAAATGCCTTGATTGATATGTATTGCAAGTGTGGTGTGGTTGAGAAAGCACTGACGGTGTTTGAAGATATGGAGAAGAAGGACTCAATATCATGGTCATCGGTGATTGCAGGCCTTGCTGTTAATGGTTCTGCAGATTCCGCACTTAATTTATTTTCGTTGATGTTGTCGGAAGGTGTTAGGCCTACTCATGGAACCTTTGTTGGAGTTTTGCTGGCCTGTGCTCATGCTGGATTGGTTGATAAAGGGTTGGAACATTTTGAAAGTATGGAAAAAGTTTATGGACTAACACCGGGAAAGAAACATTATGGCTGTGTTGTGGATCTTTTGAGTCGCTCCGGAAATTTAGAAAGGGCATATGAGTTCATAAAGAGGATGCCCGTGGATCCAGATGTTGTAGTATGGACGATATTGCTGAGTGCCTCTCAGGTTCATGGAAATATACCCTTTGCTGAGATTGCCACAAACAAGCTTCTAGAGCTGGATCCTTCTAATAGTGGAAACTACGTACTCTCCTCTAAAACTTATGCAGGGTCCAATAGGTGGGAAGATGTTGTTAAAATGAGAGGACTGATGAAGGAGAGTAATGTACAGAAACCATCAGGTAGCAGTTCCATAGAAATAAATGGTTCAAACAGTTCTCAGGATACATATTTTGTTGAAGTTCAAAACAAAACTAAATCGAGTGTTATGAAGAAGAATAATTTTATTACTTTATAAATCGATTTCTTTTGTGGAACATCCTGGTCAATAGAAGGGAAAACTAATTAATTTATAAATCGATTTCTTTTAGGCATGTAAGATCTAACCGTGAAAACTAATTTATTTATATTAGCGTCAATTAATGTCAATAATTATATTATATAGCTGTCGGTATAAAACAAAATTACATCGTAAATCAATGATAACTGTTAAATCGATATATATATATTTGACTTTTACTATAACTACTTCTAAATCAATAAATATATTTGTCTTTTACTATAACTACTTCTAAAATAATGTACATGAATGGTTGTAATTTACTGACAATATAAAATTTATTACACTTTGAGTGCATGACAATTAAATGTTTTACTCTTAATATCAGTTTTCGAAAGATTAGCTTTTATAGTTTCGCGTGATGCATACTTAATTTATACCATCTCCATCTCTAAATATAAGATAATCTTCATAATTTTTCTCGTTAACTGCATTAATTATTTTTTTTGCTAACATATCTCTAATTAGTTTACATTTTTTTTTTGCAATCAATATTAAATACCACATAAATAATATTAACTTATTCTCTTTCTTCCAGAATAAACATGTAAAATCAATATTAATTTTAAACAAATTTAATAGTTTTACTTTCTTAATTCTCATAATTTGATTAAATAGATTTTATATTTAAGGATTGAGATAATATTTGATTTTTATATTGAATTTTATCCTTTGTATAATTGGCTATTTTTTTCTTCTCATTCTCCACGTTTTCACCTAGAGCTTTTCCTGCCATCCATCACAAGTGATAATTAATAAGGAAGGTTTCTTAAATCGTCACTTGTTAATATTTCTCAAAAATAAATGCAACATTCTCTTTTTTGATAGTTTAAGTTCTTACTTAGAAACTTGTATATTTTATGACCTAAATTATTTTCTTCAAAATATTTCTCATCAAAACTTTCACTTAACTTTCTTAAAAAAAAAACCACTTAACTCATTTGTAGAACAAACATATGCATAGAGAGGGGATGATATTGCGGGTTTGTTGAGGTCTTTTATGGGACTCAAATGGTAGATGGTTTATAGGTTACTCTACAAATTTTGGTGGTTGTGATGGAATCAATACGGAGATGTTAGACATGTACCTAAGTATGGACATGACATAGAGACAAGGCGTCAAGCACTTACATGTAGAAAGCACTTACTATGTGAAGTGTTATTCTCATCGGAGGCGTCCTACCTTAGTTTATCGTTTTTTTTAAGTTAAAATATTCATTAAAAAAAAAAAGAAAAAATAATAGGGACATAAACCTAATAGAAAAAAGAAATGTAAAAAATGTTGTTCAAATCATGCAAGTTTTTGGATCTTGCGGCGAAGATAAGGTTTTTCATAGACAGTAGAATGATCTTTTAAATCATTAACATATTTATCTTTAAAAAAATTATGCAAAATTTCTGAATCACCGATAATCTTATGATATATATTATCGTTAGCGATGATAACATTCAGATATGTCATACCATCCACTAAATCTCTTGAATGTAAATTTGTTTTCAAATCTGAATGAATTTGATGATTTTAAACAATAATCTCCTCTGACAATGCATAACTCCAAAAACCTATTTGTTTTAAACAACCAAAATTAATAATTAGTTATTTAGTTAGTGTTTTTTTCTCATCGCCTAGGTTTGAATACAAATTCTCCAATTCTTTAACCCTTACCTCAAACAACCTGAACTATCACCTCACCTCCACAACAAAAACCTATAATACGCATATCTAGATAATAAAGATATTCTCTTTATTGTTATCTGCTATCTAATATAGATAAATTGGATCCAAATATCTTATAAATTATATTTATTTTTTGGTGTAACTTGGCATTATTTTCTCACAAATAGAGTAAACCATATTTGCCTTTTAGGCAACAAAAGTACTGTTTAATTTGCAAAATTCGTAGAATTCTTTTATTGTTCAATTTTTTGAGATTTCTCCCAATAAGATTAAGAGGATAATTTTTAATGACATGTCTGGAGCTTACATACGTCAAGGGTGTTCTTGTAGTTCATTAATTTCTTTTTCTTCTTGAACTTTGCCCTCTTATTACATAAAAAAGATAGACAAATGCATTCAGATTCAATTAATAAGTGCAACCAGAATATCATACTACTAATCAAGCAAGCATATTAATTTAGCATTCAATCTAATTTATTTATATCATATTAAAAAAGGCAACTAAAAGCATGTTAATGTCAATTCAACAAGCTTATCAACCAATTTAGCAAATTCACAAATCAAATAAAAGCACTCATAACACAACATTAACATCTCTAACAAAGACATTTACAACTCTAACATTCCACAAATTCACATTCTATAAAAAAGACATTTACATCTCATCACTCAATCATTTGAAAAATGTTAAATTCACAAATCAAATTCGATAAAAAATAAAGTTGCCACCAAGTTATGAAAAACAGAAAAAGGAAATTCCAAAAACTAGAGTAGCAATACAAAATTTATACAAATTAAATTAGAATGGAGAAGGAAAGCCAAAATTGGAAACAATAATAAGAGAATCTAAGTCATGTCCTAGAAATGCTAAGAAGATAATCAAAGTCGTGTGACTGTGAGGGTTTCGTAAGAGGAAAGACTTGTGTGAGGGTGTCAATCAAATTGACAATATAATACAACGAGTTTAGAACATAGGATTTGAAAGTGAAGAGAAGACAATGTTTTTAATGGATTGATTGACTTGAGACTCTTTAGGATTTTCGATTGGGAGAGAAGAAAGTTTTTCCAATTCCAACTTCGTGTATAAATTGTAGCAATTATTCGTATATATGCAGATACGGATTAGGTAGAACAACCTAATTCGTATCTGCATATATCCATCCAAACTCAATTTTAGCGTGGAAAATCTTTTTAATTGGATGCAAGTGTAAATTTTACTTGAAATTAAAATTCAAGATAAAGACCGTTTTGGATGTTGATATCCACCCATATCTCCATCTGAACCTGTTCTGTTAATAATATTATTGTAATTTTTAAATTTTATATACATGTATATATTGAATATACTTAATATTTTTTAAATATTAAAAATTATAATCTCTATAAAAAATATTTTTTAATTTTATTATAATATAATATTAATTATTTTATTATATTAGATATGATTTTTAAATTTATATATATGATTGGGTGTTGATGTTAAAAATTATAATCTCATCTTTATAAAAATATTTTTTAATTTTATTATAATATAATATTAATTATTTTATTATATTAGATATGATTTTTAAATTTATATATATAATTGGGTGTTGATGTCGGCTGAAAAATCCGTTGAAAAATAGAAATAAATACGAATTTTCCCTGTTACTATGTGTAATGGTGATCGACATAAACTCCCATAAATTGCGACTGAATACGTAAATCTATCGGTTACACTAAACTAGTTGTATACGTTAAGGTTTTATAGGTTAAATGATACAATATTTTTTATATAGAAAACTCATAATTTGTCATAAGTTTATTGGAGCATGACTCTTTTTTGGTGATGGTTTTCATTTGGAAAAGAAAAAATGAGCTAAACATGTGAACTAAGACAAAAGAGCTTAGGAATATCCCCTCATATGCTCAATGGCAGTTTTTGTAGGTATTCAAAAACAAAAAAGACAAACATCGCATTTTATTAACTTATTATTATTATTATTATTCACAATATTAATTATTATTATTATTATTATTATTATTATTATTATTATTATTATTAATTAATATTTGTTTCGTCCTTACAGAAACAAATGCGTGCTCGCCTATATTGCAAAATTTATGAGCGGAGAAGAATTTACATTTACATAAAAAAAACTTCAAGTTCATAGCAGCGCCGTCGTCCTCGTTTGTATCGTCTCATCGCCGGCAGCTTATCTCGTCGCTGCCTCCGTCGTCTTTCTATTGCAGTTACTCTCGTTGTCGCTCTCTATTCGTTTAGGTGCGTTCGCGTTCCATTTCTTAGGCGAGTAACAGTAGAGGCCAAAAACTAGTCAACACAAAAAACAAAAACCTAAAAAAATGTCATAGATTTCCCTGATTCACTTCGCTGAGCTCAGCTCAGCTCAGAACTTCGAATACCACGTCGACTCATTCTTCACTTCATATTTTCTCTCACTACATTCTCGATCAATCGTGGCACTCTCAAAATATTGTTATTCTCATTAAGCTGAGTCAGTTATTTGTTATTCATGAATGAATGTGGAATTTTGTTAGATTCAATAGTTTTTTAGTTTCTATTATTTGAATTTACTTTTGCCTCGATTTTTGGATTAATTGTTGATTAGTTACGTCAAAATGCGTTGGACAATGTTTTTGTCACTCAGCTGTTCAGTTGTGAAAGATCCACCACATACGGTTTTGGTTTCGTTGTTGCCGCTGCATTAGAAAATTTAGTGTTATTTTGATTTGGATGAATTCTTGCATTTCTGATTTTCTTATATTTTTTTTTTATCAGGTTTTGATGAATTGCTGATTGGTGTACGTGTAATGTGTTGAACATTGTTGTTTATGTGAGTGTTGAGTTGTGTAAGGTTGAGAATTATGAACATGGATATAGCTTGTAGTCTGCCACAGTCAAGGATTTTACATGGAGGCGTGGAGACCAGTTACAAACAAAAATTAGTAGGTCAAGTAGGTTGTTTTGACTTTAGAAGGAGAGGTTTTGGTTGTGGTTTTTTGAGCAAAAGTGTTTTGAGATCGCGTTTTAGTGTGGAGAACAAAGTTGGTTGTGTTTCTGCTTGTTGGAATGATTCAAGAGTGGTTTCTGGTGGTGAGTTTAAGGTTTTGAACACAAAGAGAAATATGTCATGTAAGAATGAGAAACTTCTTATGGGGTCTAGAGTAATGTGGTTGAAGTGCCAGGGTAATGATTCTTTAGCTTATGTTAATGGCAATGGCCGCAATGTTGATTACGTCGAAGGTTCGGGTGAGGATGCAGGGCCAGTACCTGTATCTAGTGTTGAATTGGACGTTCCTGTGGAGGAAGAAGGAGGAAAAGTTGGGAGGGAAATAGGATTAGAGGAACGAAGTGTGGATGAATTGAAAGAACTATTGCAAAAGGCCTTGAAAGAGCTTGAAATTGCCCAAATAAATAGTACTATGTTTGAAGAAAAGGTTAAAAAGATATCAGAGACTGCCATTTTTTTGCATGACGAAGCAGCCCGATCTTGGAATGATGTTAATTCTACCCTTGAAACAGTTCAAAAGATCGCAAATGAAGAACATATGGCCAAAGATGCTGTCCAAAATGCTACAATGGCTCTTTCATTAGCTGAGGCAAGACTTCAGGTAGCCATAGAATCTTTAGAAGCCGCAAAAGGAGTGCATGAAGGCTCTGATGAGAGTGATGGTGATAAGGACATAACGGAAAAGGAGAACGTACTTGTTGTTGCACAAGAAGATATAAAGGAATGCCAGGAAAATTTGAAAAATTGTGAGGTAGAGCTGAGGCGCTTGCAAAATAAAAAGGAGGAGTTGCAGAAGGAAGTGAGCACATTGCAAGAAATTGCTGAAAAGGCACAGCTGGATGCAGTGAAAGCTGAGGAGGATGTTACAAACATAATGCTTTTAGCGGAGCAAGCTGTTGCTTTTGAACTTGAAGCTACGCAACGTGTGAATGATGCTGAGATTGCATTACAGCGAGCTGATAAGTCTGTGTCAAATTCAAATGCTGACATTGAAGAAACTACACAAGTACAAGATGTCGTGCCTGTTCCTGAGGAGAAAGTGGTACAAAATTTTTCTGATGATGTCACCGTCGATAGAGACAAAGATTTGGCCACAGTTGATGATGCACCTTTGCCTGCCAAGTTATCACCTGAAACACAATCTGAAAAAACCAGCCAAATTTCAGAAGACACAACACAGTCTGATTATATAAGTGATAATGAGAATGCCGTCCAAACAAAAAAGCAGGAGACACAGAAAGATTTGACTAGAGACAGTTCACCATTTGCTCCCAAAGCATTATCAAAAAAGTCATCTCGATTCTTTTCTGCATCGTTCTTTTCGTTTACTGAAGAGGAGGCTGAGTCCACACCAGCATCAGTTTTCCAGGGCCTCATATTATCTGCGAAGAAGCAGTTGCCTAAGCTTGTTCTTGGGTTATTGTTAATGGGAGCAGGGTCTGTATAACCTTCCTATATCTTATTCTTTTATTGTTCTATTTCAAACCTTCTAAATATTAGGATTTTGTTTTTTTAAAGATTTATGGGCAATATGATTCAGAATATGAAGGAACAAAGGGATATCTCATATATGCCATGATATATGTCACCTTTAATTGAGTTATTCAATAAAATTTAAAGGAGACTATACTGTGTCTGTGTACCATGTAAATATATAAGCAAAGATTTTATACAATGACTTTATCCAGTATTCAGCAAATGGTAGTTTTTTTTTTTCATTTCAGGGCAGCCGTCTATGCCAATAGGGCAGAGAAAAATGCTCAGCTGCTTCAACCGACAGATGTTATTGTGACCAGTGCTGAAGAATTTTCCTCTAACGCAAAGCCCCTGTTTAGAAAACTCCAGAAAATCCCCAAGAAAATTAAGAAAATCATTGCGTCCTTACCTCATCAAGAGGTTTGCTTTTATTCATTCTTTTCCCTTAGTCTGATGCTCAATTTTATAAATTTCATCTGACTTTAACATATTTATCCCAGGTGAATGAGGAAGAAGCCTCCCTCTTTGACATGCTCTGGTTATTACTTGCAAGTGTTGTATTTGTGCCAATATTTCAAAAAATACCTGGAGGTAACTCAGTCACCATGTCCTCTGAGTGTTGACTTGAGCATAGTCTGTCGTAGTATTAACAAAGTTGCTTGTCTAGTCCTGGATGTTTTGTCAGAAGGCTCTAACCATTATCTGGATGTGTTAAATTTCTTTTAAAGGCGTGCATAATAAATTGTTTGTCCTCCATTTACATTTCATTGTGCTGATGCTATGCTCTCCATCTTGCAACAATGTTTAGGTAGTCCTGTTCTTGGCTACTTGGCTGCTGGTATCTTGATTGGGCCTTATGGTCTCTCCATCATTCGTCATGTTCATGCGACAAAAGCAATAGCCGAATTTGGAGTTGTTTTCCTTTTATTCAATATTGGCCTGGAGGTGGGGTTTCCTATAAGTTCTTGTTCTACCTTAACTTTGAACATCACCATTATCAACTAATCAAGAGTTAAACTGAAGATCTGAACTACTTTGTTGTTTTAGCTCTCCGTTGAAAGGCTTAGTTCTATGAAGAAATATGTTTTTGGATTAGGCTCTGCGCAGGTGATTGGGAACCTCCATCTTCCATCCTTGTTATTATTGTTCACCTCAAGCTATTTTTTGTTATACTCTAGTAATGTATTAGCTAACAATTCATAGCACGTATGACTTCCAACAAATGCAGGTTTTGGCAACTGCTGCAGTTGTTGGTTTGGTGGCTCATTATATCTGCGGCCTACCTGGCCCTGCTGCTATAGTCATTGGGAATGGCCTGGCTTTATCATCCACTGCCGTTGTTCTGCAGGTCAATAACCAAAGCATTGTGTGCTTTTAATTTTTTATGTTTCAAGGAGATTTCACTCTGACCTCATAAAGGAAGTTGTGGGCAACACAATGATGTTGCTACCATAACTTCAGCATTTGGTTGAGATTGGAGTTGAAAAAATAATTCTATTTTGAGTAAACTTAACTTTGAGTGAATTTTAAAGTTTTAGTTTTTCCGTTGAAAATTAATTTTAGGTCCATACATTTTTTCACTTTTACACTTTGAAGTGATTCATTATCCAAACAAAACCTATTTCTTGTCAGCTTTTAAAATATAGTTCCCAAATATGAATCAATTTTATAACCACAATTCTTTCAAAGTTAATTCTTTTAACATGTATTCTTTCAAACTAATCCCGTCTATGGAGCACAAACACTGCCTATTTTAGGCATGTTCCGTATGTGACATATGTTCGAAACCAAAACCTTTACGACACATGTCATTAGGCGTCCAATTATTTTATTTTTGCTCTGACACGCCTCCAACGCGGACGGGACACTATTCTGGTGGGATGAGATGCCTTTTATTTATTATGTATTGTTCTATTAGCATAATGTATGTAATGAATTTTGACTGTAAACTGTAGTAGATAGTAGAAAATATTTAGTATGCTATATAGTATTAAAATTATAATTTTTTTAGAATCCAAAATATATAAAGTGTATATATTTATATATTTACAGTCTAAATATGTATAAAATATACAAAATCGAACATATACAGAAGATAATAAGTGCAAACTTTTCTTCAAACATGCACAGTCTCGTTGTTGGAAGAAGAGTTTCTGACCTCTGTTAGAAGGAGAACTAATATAGAGTTGATTTTATTTTAACATACATGATACTGTGGATTTTAGTTCTATTTATTTTACAAGTCTTGTTAACCTTTTTTATAAAGAATTAATTGTAAAATTTTATTTTACTAGTCTTGTTAATCTTTTTTTAAAAAGAATTACTTGTAAAATCACTTTTTGGTCACTGATCATTAAATGCCAACCATTTTCTTGTAGCTTGCGTCGGTTAATAAATGCCTGTATTTGTGTCAAATACTTATTGTTGAAAGGTTTTCATGAGTAAATATGCAATGAAGGTTATCTTGTCATCAAATGGGGAAAGGCACTGTTTTTTCTATCTTTTTCTTTTATTTCTGGAAGTCGGCCATGCTGTAATAGTGTCAGTGAACTTGGGTTACAGGTGTTGCAGGAAAGAGGTGAGAGCACATCAAGGCACGGGCGAGCTACATTTTCTGTTTTACTTTTTCAGGTTACTTTGCATCTTACCCATCTTTGTAGACGCTGATGAAATTTTCTTGACAAATGATGTTCTAGATTTTATAGAGAATTTAATTCTTGTGAGACATAGCTGGCTGAATTGTCTTATGAGTGGTATATGATCTTGCTTCATTACCTCATACTGTTGCCTGTACCTTCTGGATAAGCTAAACAGGATCTCCCATAGTTGCGGAGAGGTTATATGAGTAATCATATCATTATCATTGCACTTTGCAGTTTGTATAGTCTAGCATACATATTGATTCTGTCTTCTATGACAGTACCATGTTATGAGAGAATTGGTTCATGACACATGATAAACTACAATCTGTTGATGAATGTTGGGGAAGATGGCTTTACACATTTACATGTCTGCCCCTCAAGCTTCTTATTTAGCTTGTTATTATGTACTAGTTTATTAATAGAGTACAATAGAGGCACTATTGCGGCGTGGCGCCTCGTCGCCGCAGGTGGCTGCTATCTAGGGCTCTCTGTGAGCTTTTGGGTAGTGACTGTGGAGTGAGAAAAAACTGGAAGTGGTCACTGCGAGAACTTCTGCAATGGTGGGAGTTTGGATCCTGTGGGTAAAGGCAAAACAGAAGCAATCAAAAGAGGGGAGGCAGTTGCATGTTGGTGAGAGATGGCGTCAAGTGCAGAAGAAGAAAAGGAGGAATCGCGGTTTCTGGATTTAGCGGTTGCTGAAGCAGCGGCTACAGAAATAGGGAGTAGGAATTGTGACAGTGTGATTGCTACACTTTTTTGAAAGGAAAAAAATATATTGAGTGGGGAGGGTAGGCTAATGGGAGAAAGGGAGGCTACAATTTTCTTAGATTATAGAGGGGTGTTGGGCCATTCTGCACTCCCAAGCCTTGCGTAAATCGTATGATTATTGTTAATTATGAATATATATCATGAATTTTGAGTAATTTTTTAGCATTATTATGCAGATAATATTGATTATTTAATCGGTATAGTTTTTTTAAAAAAAAAAAATAGCAATCATCCCGCTATCCTGCTTTTAGTGTTTTTTGGGTCAGCCGCTACACACGGCTATCCAAGATTAATAGCTATGATTCTGTCGAGATCCTCAACAAGCATCCTGCACTTTGTTTCTTTATCTAATCAATTGTGTGAATTTGAGATTTTGCCTGTTTTTTATTAGTTCTAAATCCCTTTCATATCTTTTTTTAATTGACGTTGCAGTATCTTGACCAAAAATTGATTTTACTCTTCTTTGTTTCTATTCAGGATTTAGCTGTCGTAGTCTTGCTAATACTCATACCTCTTATTTCACCTAATTCTTCCAAAGGAGGGGTAACATTTTTCTAGACACTCCCTTTTATTTTGAAATACTTATTTCTGATAGGTAGACAATGTTGCTGTCCTGAGGTTTAGCTATTATGGATACAATTAAGTTGCATGGACCTCTGTGAAGAATGAGACAATATATGACATGAAAAATTCAATGATTTAGTTTGATATGCATAAAAGAAACAGTCTCTGTTTTCAGGTTGGTTTTCAAGCCATTGCTGAAGCTCTTGGACTGGCAGCTGTTAAGGCAGCAGTTGCCATTACTGCCATAATTGCAGGTGGACGATTGGTAAGTGGTTTTCAAAATTGAGATGTGAGGTTTCATCAGTATGACTTCTAATTATTATTATATAATCCTGATCTTGTAGCTGGTGTTTTTTTTTGTACTTGAAGCAAATATCACCTTTTCTTGTCCTCATGAATCACTATATCTACTTTGTTTTACTAATATTTGATTTTTGTTTTTCAAATCACGTGCGTTAATATAGCTCATAAAGCTAGGCCTTCAATTCTTTAGTTTCACATGATATATATGCCTCCGTGAAGCACCCTTATATATTCAACTAATCATGGTTGATGGAAATTACCAACCACTAATGTACTTAGTTCTTTTACGACTGTTGAACTTATTAGGTCTTGATGGAAGTTTCTTTATAATTTATGTGCGTTGTGTTAGGATTGAAGCTTGGCCATTCAGGATCCTAATGCTAAAAGCTAAAACATATATATCATAAAAAAGCCATTTGTTCAATGGATAAGTGATACACTTTCAGGGTTCAATAGGAAGGCTTAGGATGGTGATACTTAATTTGCAGATATATTGTGCACTTTGTACTGAGTTTCCTCTTCTTCTTTACAGCTCCTTCGGCCAATATACAAGCAAGTTGCAGAAAATCAAAATGCTGAAATATTCTCAGCCAATACACTTCTTGTTATTCTTGGAACCAGTCTTCTTACAGCCAGAGTACGTGATTACCCTATTGCTTTCCTTTTCATTCTTTCTTTAGGTTTTTGACTGGCTGAAGAGTTTTTTCTAGTGTTTTTTTCATTATAGAAACAAATGTTCACGTTTTTTCTGTAATATTATCTTAGAATAATTTAGAAAATGAGAAGGCTAGCCAAGGCTTGATTGTTTGGTTTGAGCACTATGAAAACTGAACCAACTGGTCGGACCAGCTTAATGTGAACTTCACCAGTAGCTTATCCAATTAAGCTTTCACTATTGTAAATAGATAATTAGTGTCGTGACCGATCCAGCCTCTATAATTGGAACTACTATAGATCTGGTCCCACCAGTGAACTAGATATTGACTGCTTAAATTTAATTACATTTTGAAAATTAAACTGGTTCAGAATTTTCAGAATTTTAATTACGACAAGGTGCACCAATTATGGCATTATTTGAACCATTTAGCCAAACCCACCTAGGTGGAAAAGACTTGGTTGTTATTGTTGTCACTACACCAACTTGGAAAGTAGGAACTGAACAGACTCAGATATGAGTAGCTTATGAAGGAAACATTCAACCACAGTCTCACTAGTCTTCTTGTGTAATTTAATCATATTGATTATTCATATCTTAATTTATTTGATTGCTGCATATAGAAATAGATTTCGAACCTGTATGTGTAGCTTAAGAAGGTAACTTCCAACCATTGTACCACTTGTGCTTCATGTGTAGTGTTATTAGGGTAATTATTCTTATATTAATGTGATTGCTTCAAAGAATCTGAATCATTGAAGTTAAAACCATGGAGGAAATAACCAATTATTAGTTTAGTGTCAACATGGCAAATAACATTTTTTAAAGTTTACAATTAATTTTTGCCTTCAATTTTTTTAGTGACATTGTCATGTACAGTTGGTATATTTAAAATTAACTTAGTCCCATATAATTTTGTACAAATATTTAATCGTTTTTCCAAAGTAAATTTCAATATTTTTACAAACTTCAATACTGTTAATTAAATCTTAACTATATAGGAGAAAAGTATAATTTTTTTGATAATATGCATGTGTGTGTGTCTTTGTGTTAGACCATTAAACCATAACCCGGTTTGATTACTGGTCTGATGCTAAAATCATTGGTGTTAAGTTCATTATATTTGTGTCCATTAACCTGACCTTGACATTTTTTCCCTTTTTCTTAAAACAGGCAGGACTTTCCATGGCACTGGGAGCATTTTTGGCTGGTTTACTATTGGCAGAAACTGAATTTTCCTTACAGGTTGAGTCTGATATTGCTCCATATCGTGGGCTTCTTTTGGGGCTCTTCTTTATGACGGTAGGTGCTGAATATAAAAAATTCACAAATTTATTAATTGTTTTAATTTATTTGTTCATGTGACAATTGTCTATTTTCATTTTAAACCATCGTTACAATTTCAGTGTGATTTCAATAGTTGCAGACAGTTACTAATGTGAACATAATTGTGGTTGTGGAGTCCATCAATACTGCAACATCGCAGCTGCAATTGTAGTTACGAACTGCAATATAAAACTCGTCAATTACTTATATGTGAATTATTCTTCTAGGAATATTCAAAAGCAATGAATTGGCCACTTGAGGAATTATACATTAGATATGAAAAGGGAAGTGGTGGATAACTAGTCTTTGTTTTCATCTTCATTAGTTGCCATCAGTGATTATGATCAAGATTTCATGCCATTAAATTATAGTTTAAAATGGAAAATTAAAAGTTAGATCCTTCAATGTGGAAAAAGAGAAACACTATTTAAAATTGAAAATTTTAGAGATCAAACTATTTCCTTTAACTGAGTTCATACAAAGTAACTAATGGCTCGGGAAAAATTGATAATTTAGTTTTGCATTTGCCAACAGTTTTGTGAAGAAGAATTCATAGTTCAAGATTAAAGTATAGCTTCTAGTTGGAAAGCAACTGAAAAAAGAATTGAAATATCAACAGGAGAATGTTGAGTATTTTGTTAGTACTAAAACAAATAAGTTATAAGGCTTATTGTGGACTCATTTTGATTATTATGATCTGTTATGAATTGAGCTTTACATCTCCCGAACAACATTAACCAATCTTTTATCCCACTTAAGTGGGTTGGTGTTGGAGATAGAGCTTTATATTACTTGAAAGAAAGCTAAACTTTTCTAAAGTAAACATAAGGGTTTTACAAGCAACGCTTTGAAACCTTTGTTGATCTAGAATCTAGATGTAACAACTAATGTTGAATTGAGCAGAAAATATTGATTTTGACATTCTCTTCGGATTCTTAGAATTATAGTTGCTAATGACTTAAAGATCTAGTCAACTTCAATCTGTTGTCTGTGTAATTAATTGCAATTTTATTTTGTGACTTTTCAGGTTGGAATGTCAATCGACCCTAAACTTCTTGTTTCAAACTTCCCAGTCGTCACGGGGACACTGGCACTCTTAATATGCGGCAAGACTATCTTAGTTTCTTTGATGGGTAGAATCTTTGGGATTTCAATCATTTCTGCTTTAAGAGCCGGTCTTCTTCTTGCTCCTGGTGGAGAATTTGCATTTGTGGCTTTTGGTGAAGCTGTTAATCAGGTTTTTGTTCTTGAATTCTTGTTTCCTTACCAAGATTCATGTGCTTTATTAATACTATTTTGCTCTAGTTTAATAAGTCATTTTATTGAACTTAGTTTAATACATGGATAAATAATAGGTGCGCTAGCCAGAGTGTCAGATAAGTGCTTAAAAATTAATTTTTTATCTCTTGCTACCTTTAGTTTTTTATTATCGATCATCTTCATAAGTTGAAAAATGCAAAATTATTTGTATATAGTAGCTTCTAAGAAGTTTTATTTTCTTTGATAATCAGTAAAATGCACTATTCCTTTTTGCTAACTAAAATTTCTGCAGGGCATAATGTCTTCCCAGCTATCCTCTTTGATGTTTCTTGTTGTGGGCATTTCAATGGCCATCACTCCATGGCTAGCTGCTGGAGGCCAGCTGATTGCTTCCCGTTTCGAGCAGCATGATGTTAGAAGTTTATTACCCGTAGAAAGTGAGGTAAAATCACTTACATTAGTTGCTGACCAGTAACTTCGTTAATTGCACATGGTCACAAATTTCGTAGAATTGATAGGTTAGTTTATGATTGGCTCTGTTATTCTTCAAAATTTTCAGAAATATTGGTTGGATGAATAAATTTAATAATTTTTTTAACCCTTTGAACTATATTAATTATACATAAGGGATCGATAACTCTTGTCCGATAACTCTACTCAATAACTTTACTTAATCTACTCAATAATTGCTTTAAATTTGATGGTTGAATTGGTAAAATTTGATGTTTGCAAAGAGTTGTTAAGTGGAAAACTTCTGACAAGAGTTACTTCTATAGTACATTAATCCCCACCATATATATATATATATATTGTTGTGCCTAAATATTGAGGTGCTAAAATTTAGGTTTGCATCATTTTATTTGTTTGATATTTCTTATCTGAAAGCAGAGATTGTATAAGTTATAAATTGCTACTAAGGTGGTAAATATGAAGTCAGTTAATGCAGTTGCACGAGTCGAGTCTCCACTACCTTGTTAGTACTTTGTATTGATAGTTCTAGTGTTTTGGGATATAATTCTATGAATATTTCTGTTATGTTTTATAGGAATTAGAGTTGAAGGAGAAAGGGTGTAAATGCTCTTGAGAGTATAGAGCTCTAAATGTGGTTTTACATATTGAATTGATGCAGAAATGAAGTGATACAACTATATTTACACAAATTATTGAGAAACAACTAACTTAAACTAACAAGATTAACAAATAACTAGTTCTAACAGAAAGTTAACAGAACTAACGCAGACTATGTTTTTCTGATATAAGGAATACTTGTTTGTTTCCACTTGATCTGTTTTGGGTTGTATGTTCTTTTAGTCCCACAATTAACTTGTTTTTCTTTTCCTGCATAAAGTTTAGTTTTAGCTTTCTAGATAAAAAATTATATAGTTGAGTTTTTTCTGTTTCCATTTTTTATTTGGAGTTGACATAAAAATTAATAGTTGACTTATTTTTGGATGTCATCTTTTACAGACAGATGATCTGCAAGATCATATCATTATTTGTGGATTTGGACGAGTTGGCCAGGTAAATGCTTGATTTTTTTATTAATTAATTTATAATAAGTGTGCAAGAGTTTAACTCTGTTATTTTCAGATCATTGCGCAACTTCTTTCTGAGCGACTGATTCCATTTGTTGCACTAGATGTGAGAAGGTAACACAACATCATAATTGAAACTTCTATCCTTTTCTTGTGATTGCTCTTATAGATGAATGATTTGATGTCTATTACATTGTTTTTGAGATTAGTTGATGTTATTTTTCTGGAAAAGGAAAACAAAATTACATGCATTAGTTTTTTTTAATTCTGAATTCTGCCTCCCAAGGGGACACAATAGCCAGTTTCTTGTTTAATGATTCTGGTAATTAGTGACTTGGATGGGACATTCTTCAACCGTGTTATAAGAAAAAAGAATTGACAGACCATGACAAAGTTGTTTCCGGCTGTCATCTACTCCCTTTGTCCCAAAATATAAGCAAAAAAATAGGTCACAGAAAGTTGATGTATTTTGTCCAAACTCTGGATCAAATACATCAACTTTCTTTAACTCATTTTTGACTTATTCTTCATTTTTGTAGTAGGGGTAATTTAGATAATAGATTCTCCTCCTTAGATTTCGAGTCTGTTTGAGTTCAAGGAAGGCATTTGATCTCCGTTTAAAGGTTTATAGAAATAACTCTTTCATCTTCCCATGATTTCTGTGCAATTTCGGATACGAAACAGAACTAACCTGCTATCTGCACTTGCTAATATTAACAGTGATAGAGTGGCAGTTGGGCGAGCCCTGGATCTCCCTGTGTACTTTGGAGATGCTGGAAGTCGAGAGGTAGTGCACACGACTTAAGTACATGTGTGCCATACTTATTTTTTACCTGATTTTCTTTTTAATGGATGACTAGGTCCTACATAAGATCGGGGCTGAAAGGGCATGTGCTGCAGCAATAACTCTAGATACACCTGGAGCAAATTATAGAACAGTTTGGGCTTTGAGCAAGTACTTCCCAAATGTGAAGACCTTTGTTCGCGCCCATGACGTTGATCATGGATTGAATTTAGAAAAGGCTGGAGCTACTGCGGTAATATTCTCATACCTATTTCTTGTATTCGTGTTTTGGTTACCTTATGAGGTAATTCCAAAACCGTAGCAAAAGAATCATCTTAATTCTTGCTTCCCATTTGTAGCAAATTGAAAGCTAAACTGTCTAGTAGTGGAATGCTTACTGTAGAATTTTCTGTTGTTTGCAGGTTGTCCCGGAGACCTTGGAACCTAGTCTTCAACTAGCAGCTGCTGTGCTTGCTCAGGTAAATCAAATTTCATTGAATGCCCCAACCGAATCCTCTGCAGTCGGTGCAACCAAATCTTGACAGTTACATCAAGATACGATTCAGATTCAACAATGTAGATTTGGCTTGACTGGCTGTACTGCTAAAGAGGATCTTGGTTGATTTTTATTGCCACAAAAATATTGACCCAATCAAAATACATTTCGTCTCACTGTCTATAATATTTATGTTAACAATTTCATTTGATTATGACATTAAGAGACAAGTGATCATGGTCGTTTCTTGTGAAGAAATCTTGGTTACATGAGCTGAACTATTACTAATTTCTTCAGATAATAGTTTACTTGAGCTTTGCTCTACTTTATTTAGAAATGGTTCAAGACTTTTAGCATATTACAGTGTAATAAGGTTAACTTAATATCTTGTTGGCAACAATAGCTGTTCTTTCATAAATAATATGAAAGAAAAAAAGGAAATTAATATGTCAGGTGAAGTTTAATGTAGGCCTTTTGAGCATCAAAGCATTAAAAAAGGTTTTGGTTATACTGGCTTATGAATATATGAGACAATAATATAGCATGGAGATGGCAGGCCTTCAATTTTCTAAGCATTCTTTCTTTCTTCAGGCTAAACTCCCTGCATCAGAGATTGCAGCAACTGTCAATGAATTCAGATGCCGACATCTAGCTGAGCTTACGGAGGTACGCATTCCTTTTAAACTGAAGTGAACCAACAATTTGGTCCCTGAAGTAGCAGGGCATTGTCAACTTGGTTCCTGAAATTAATGGGATTCGTAATGATCCCCAAACTCAAAATTATCAATCATATTAGGCCTTGTCAAACAATTTCAGTGTCTAAATTGACTGATCCAAATAAAAAAAATTCAATTTTAGAGACTATTACGAAATATTAATAATATCAGGCACTAAATTGTTGGTGCACCATAATTTAGAGATTAAATTAATGATTCACTCTTTTAAACTTAATTAAAATCACGCAATACTCAAATCACTCGTGTATAGTTAATGTATGAATGAATGTATTTTGTTCTTATTCTATTTATGCAGCTTTGTGAAGCAAGTGGAAGTTCTCTTGGTTATGGATATACTAGAATTATGAGCAAATCCAAATCTCAATCCCCAGATTCATTAGATTTAGATGAGACCCAAGTCTCTGAAGGGACGCTGGCGATATGAAGATTACCTCATGTATACGAAGTAGAATGCAGAATAAAATAAAGGTTAGAGAAAAGGGAAAAAATTATGAAAAAACAAATTGTACAGCAGATTGTAAGTTTCATTATGTACAGAAATATAGTTGGATAGAACGAGATGCAATAGTTTCATCTCGTTGTCATATTTTCTCTTTTGCTGGAAAATTTTGCCTCCAATATTTGTCAAATTTCTGGATAATCTATGTTGCTGCGGACCTGCTGTTTTGCCTCCAAAATTTGTCAAATTTTTTGAAAGACATGATGTCACATTTTTGTAATTTTATCGTTCTCCAAATTTATATTTGAAGTCACCTCGTTTTCTTTTAAAATGCTACCTTATCTCTTCTCTCACTTCCCCCTCGGTTCTCCTCTGCCCGCCACACCATCACCTCCATGAATATATTAAGCTTTTTCTTCTTCTTTCCCTCGAAGAAATTACACAACACCTGAAGAAAAAGCTTCAACTTGCTTCACAAAGTCGGTGTTTGACCTAATTATGTCTTATTGGATGATGCACCATTGTCTATATAATAAGGTGAATGTTCATCCAACCTCTCAACTTTCAGATTACAAAATGCACACTCACCATGTCAAACTAGAATCTGTTGAGGATAAAATACACTACCAGATTATAGTTTTCGGTAGTGTACTTGGAGGTGGAAAGACAAAATCGGGGGTGGATGAACATTCACTACATAATAACTAGTGATTTGGGGGCATTGAGATTGTTGACTTAGTTGTGGCCCAATCCAATCACCATCATTGAGTAGGATTTGAGCCACTTTGGGAGCTCTGTTGTGAAATTTGTGGAGTGCTTGTGTTATGACAACCAAATGTTGGTGTATTTGTGAACGACTTGAGTGCAAAGTGCAAACAACCTTGAGCGACATACACTTGATTTGAGTAGTGATCGTTAGACTATGAGATCAGTAACATCGAGATTTGGTTTCTATGGATGGCAAGGGTGAGAGCAAGAACTAAGTTGGAGAAAAAATTAAAAAAACATATATTTCATCGACTTTTGCACCCATATATCCTAGTTTTTAGAAATTCTCTCCAATTTGCCCCACTCCAAAAAAACATACGGGATTGCTCTACTTTTTAGCCCCAGTTGATGATCGCAACCTGGCGACGAGGTGAACAACTTTTTTTTTTTTTTTT
>JBBPBP010000003.1:3251295-3277981 GCA_037974735.1 Cicer chorassanicum
AAAAAGTTAAGTGTTTAAAACATCCTAAATCACCTACTTATCTCATTCAATATTTATTAATAGAAGTATCTTACTAAAAAAAATAGATAAATATAAAATATCTTTATTCATATTGGGTAGACGAAATGTTAACAAATTTTTAGTAGACATCTTCATTCATAATTATTGATAAGAAAATATTTTTTTTATAATATGTAACAAACTAGTACCTCAATTTTTGCTAAAAGAAAGTAAAAAAAAAAAATTTAGTCTCTTTTTTATGCTTTCTTTGAAAAAGTAAAAAAGAATATATGCCTTGTGACAAGAAGAAGAAGCTCAGTATTAGTACCAAACATTTTCATTTTCTTTGTTGTTGTGGTTCGCTTAAAAAAGAGAAGAAAAGAAAATATTGCACAACAAAGATTATTATTACTGAGGAATCACTCAATAATCATAATCAGAATCAAAATGGCTTCTTCTATTTTCACTCATTGCCATTCTTCTCCTTCTTCCACTACCGCTTTCTTCCTCCGCCGCCGTCACCCCGTTCATGTGGGTCCCACCTCTCTCCGCTTTTTTTCCATTCACTCCTCTCCCCCTTCATCCCATCTTCTCTCCCTCGGTATAAAGCTTTCACCTTTTCTCTTTTTACCTTCTGGGTCCTGTTAATATTATCATTATTTTTTTGCTAATATTGATGTTATTAGTTGTATATGAACAAAAAAGGGTCTTTTTTTGTTGTGGGTCTTGTGAATTATGTTAAAGGTGCCTATTTTCTTGTTTTTTGTTTTCTGAATTTTTTTATTTTATTTTTCTCTCCGTGGACTTGAATTTTTGATATTTTGAGTGGAGGGTTTTTATTTTATTTTTACAATTTCCTGTTAACTGCAAAACCAGTGACTGCTTGAGTTATTTTGTACCTATCTTTGCTGCTTTTATAGTGATTAGCTCATGCATGCCTTCTCTTGTATCTGCTCACATCAATCATGTTGATAAATATTTTAGTTTGTAAATTTCTTAGTTGAATTTTTTTTCATCCCTTTTTCCCAAGGTTGTGATACTAGTATGTAGGAAGTGCTTGGTTAAAGGACAGAAAAAGGGCTTGATCTATTTAGTTCCAAAATTTGAAATAACTTCACTTTGGATGACTCCAAGGCTTTCTTGTATTTATTTAGTGGGGACACTCATCTATGTCAATTTGGCCTCAGTTGGTGTTGATTTAAGATGTCCTTTGTTTGTCTGAATTAGCTGCCTATTAGATTTAAGATGATGATTTGCCCAAAATTTGAGGCATTCTTAATAGGTTGGAGTCAAGATATTAAACATAGTTGTGGATGAAAGGGATTTGTTTTTGTTCTGTTAGCCATTAGCCTATTGTTAAATTGTTGTCATCACTGTAAGTTTGATATTGTAAGTTCATGAATTACCCTATATTCATTTTTTTCAATGCATCTATGTGCATGTGTGTATTCCGATTCATGCTCATATCGATGCGTCTCTCCTCCGCATGCTATTGACTGGAAAAAGGTTTTCTTAACCATATGACTTTATGCAGCTGCTAGTGCTACTGAGGCTTCTGCTAAGGTTATTGATGGAAAATCAGTGGCAAAGCAAATCAGAGAAGAGATAGCAGCTGAAGTCTCCAGGATGAGAGAAGCCGTGGGTGTGATTCCGGGATTAGCTGTGATCCTTGTTGGAGATAGAAAGGACTCTGCAACTTACGTGCGTAACAAGAAGAAGGCTTGTGAATCTGTTGGGATAAATTCTTTGGAAGTAAATTTGCCCGAGGATTCCACAGAAGAAGAAGTTTTGAACTATATTTCAAGCTACAACGATGATCCTTCGGTTCATGGGATTCTTGTTCAGCTACCTTTACCATCTGTATGCTTCTCGATCTCTAACTTCTTTTTCTTTTTAGGGTTGTTAATTGTAATTATAGTTATCATTTTTTTCTTTCCTTTATTCTCTGATAATTTGCAAATATTGTTTAGTTGTCACTGATTTTGCTTATCTTGACGGAATCCAAATTGGTCCCTTTCCCATGTATGTATAGTTGTACTGATTCATTTGTAATGAATAATACAATCATTCAAATCATTAGTAGGAAAAAGTATGCTAACTTATGTAATTAGTCTATTTGTATATTTACATCAAACATTCAAATCTGCGTTGGGTCTAACTCAACCCCGCAAAACTTACTTGTAAGATGAGGGATACCTCATCAAATGTGGGATTTTCATTGTACCCCCTAAGGCCCAAGATTGGACATTTGAAGTGCGACCTGAGTGGTCCGGTAATAGGTGGCCCAACGGGTCCTAGATAGGTTCTGATACCATATTAGAATTTGGGTTGGGTCTAACTCAACCCCACAAAAATGGCTTGTAAGGTGAGAGATGCCTCCCACTTATAAACAGTTTTTAGGTCATATTTACCCAAGTGGCCTAATAATGGATTGCCCAATAGATCTTAGATAATGCCATATTAGAATTTAGATTTAGTTTAACTTAACCCTACAAAACCGACTTGTAAGGTGAGAGATGCTTCCACTTTTAAAGTTTTTTCAGACAATACTGCATCTCTACAATAACTTATTCTTGCAGCTAAGTTTACTGTTACCTAAACTATAACTATGATTCATAACGTAAAGATTTTCTTGTGGAAGTTTGATTGATTTCCATTTGTCTTGTGACAGCATATGAATGAACAAAATGTCTTGAATGCTGTAACAATCGAGAAGGATGTAGACGGTTTTCATCCATTGAATATTGGTCGACTTGCCATGCGAGGTAGAGAGCCACTGTTTGTTCCTTGTACACCAAAGGGATGCATAGAACTACTCCGCAGATATGGTGTTTCAATTAAAGGAAAGAGGGCGGTTGTGATCGGTCGGAGTAATATTGTCGGAACGCCGGCTGCTCTTTTGCTCCAAGTAATGTCTCATTGGACTAAACTCAATAAATTTTAGTTAACACTTAACAGTTCAAAACTAGTTTTATTTGAGTATGAGTACATTTCCATTCGGACCATTCCTTTATATGTCTCTTATGTTATGCTACTAGAGGGAAGATGCTACTGTCAGTGTTGTCCATTCAAGAACTAGTAATCCTGAAGAGATCGTAAGACAGGCAGATATCATCATCTCTGCTGTTGGCCAACCAAACATGGTTAGGGGAAGCTGGATAAAACCCGGTGCAGTAATTATTGATGTCGGAATCAACCCGGTAGATGTGAGTACATTTCTTTCAAGGCCTTGTTTATAGTATGCTATTAGGCTCTATCTCGGTTGCTACTGATTTTAGGATGAACGAATTTCATATTTAGTGCTTAAATTTCGATATAAAGGTTGTTTAACCGTTGCACTTTTTGTGTGTTTATGACAGGATCCAAGTAGCTCTCGAGGCTATAAGTTGGTCGGAGATGTTTGTTATGAAGAAGCCATAAAAGTTGCCTCTGCTGTTACACCTGTTCCTGGAGGAGTTGGTCCAATGACTATTGCAATGCTTCTACAAAATACGCTCAGCTCGGCGAAGAGAATTCACAGTTTTGAATAATCTAAATGGAAGGATGTATATCATTATGAGCTATCAAATTTTGTTTAGGGAGTCTTGGATTTTGCCTTTATGATTTTATTCTACTTTGATAAAAAGTGGGAGGAGGAAGGAGTTTACCATTTCACTCTAGGTTCATTTGTCAGTAAAAAAAGGACAATATTTCATGAGATGATGGTATAAAACATCCCCTTCCATGTGTACTTTTAGAGTACACAACTCATTATTATTTAGGTATAATTAGAGTATTAGGTTTAATTTAATGAAAAACTTATAACTCCAATGAATCTTATTGATCTTGTTACTTTGTTTTGTAATGTTTTTCAGTTCAAGTATGTCAAAGTGTAGGTCTTGCTCATTTTGATTTTTCCATGGTCTTGGGCTATATATATGAAAAAAAACATAAGTGTGTGTTCAACCATTTGTTTTGTATTTACTCCTCTCACATTCATTTGATACACTTTCCTAGCTCTCAAGACTGACTTTTGGAAATGTTTCTATCTGATTTTGCTTTTAGTTTTTAGCTTCTTTAGCCTGTCTTTTATACCTTTTGTAAAGTAATGACTTTCCATTGCCATCCCTACCTATTTATTACTTATATACCCTTTCAATGAAAATGCTTGTTGGTGGCAGGATAATCAAATATACAATATTTGAGGGATTTGAATTCCTTGCCTTCAAGCGTACAAGGAATCCTGCATTGTAACTATCGATAGATTAAGATTAGATAGTTCACATTGTACTTAAACTTTTTGGATTAGATTTACTAGGTCACTGTTTATGGTTTGGTGATTCATATTCTTTGACTGTAGTAACATGAGATTTTCTAACCATAGGGAATTTGAATATTTATTTTGGTCGTCTCAAATTATAGACTTTTGAGATCAAATTTAAGTGAATGATAAGTTTATTATTAAATCTAAAAATGTTAGGTGATATAGTAAAAATGCAATATGTGGTTGCAAAAATCTTAATTTTCCAAGCACAGATATTTATAATGTTCCACGTTATCTTTAAGTCTGGTAATTGAAAAATGATCAACATTAAAGCATGAGGATCATATAGACAATAATTTTTAACTTACATCAATTTGGTTCTTAATTTAATTTACAAAGAATTCAAAATTTTCCACCAATTTAGCTTCATATATGAGGACTGTTAGCAACACTATAATTGATTAAAATTAAAAGTTAAACGGATCTCACTAAATCCTATTTGGGAATATTTGTAAAGAATAATACAATCATTCAGATTATTTAATTAGGGCAAAGTATGCTAAAATATGTAATTAGCCTATATGTATGTATTAACATCAAAACTATTCATGAGATATTACGGATTTAAGTTAAGCTTTTGTCACATGAAACGTTAATAACCTGTTCTTGTAGCTAAATTTACTCTTCCTAAACTATAACTTATGATTTTATTGTGGATTTTTCATGGCCTAGTGGCAGCATATGAACGAGCAAAATGTCTTGAATGCTATTAGAATTGAAAAGGATGTATTTAGTTTCCATTCGATCCTTCCATGAGAAGAGAATGCTTTTTGGTGGAAAGTAGAGTAGACCATGTATTTGAGTATTCTAAAATTATTAAAGATCAAATTTAATTGAATAATAAACTTCTTATTAAATCCAAAATGTGAAGTGCAATGATAAAATTACAATCATAAATTATATTTGAAGCTTGTGGTCTTCTCCTCTGTAAACCATTGCTCCATTTTGTTTTCAGTATCAATAATGATATATGCTGCTGCAAAAATCTTAACTTTCCAGGAACAGAGATTTACACTGCTTCATAGTATCTTCAGGGCTGGTAACTGAAAAATGATCCATATTAATGCGTAAGGTTCCATTGATAACAGTTTCAACTTGTGCATTGATTTGGTTTTTAGTTTAATTTACAAATGAATAAATAAAATATTCCCATGTAATTGAAATTCAGTCATTTCCGCATATGATGGTACAATTTAAAGCAACATACCTGTGTGCCCAATAGTCTGTTCAGATTCATAGATCTCATGGTCATTTCCACCCTGCTCAGTGAAAATGAAAAGAAAAAAAAGTTTAGGAAATTAATTAGTGTATTTTGTCATATATCCTTTTTTCTTTTTCTGTTCATCTTATTTTGGCTTTATACAATGCTTATGGAAGCTAGAAATCAAGCACTGAAACAAAAATGATAAATGTCTTGCAAAGTGAGGGACGTCCTAAACTAACTAAAGTTTTGGAGGTGATATTTTTCACCATTGATTGATTTGAGATAGCTAAATTAAATTGCCAAATACATTCTTGTTACAATAATTTCTGTTCCAATTCATTTTTCGGATTAAAATGATTATATGCCAAACCCGTGAATGAAAGACAAAAATACTAAAAATATCAAGACTATAAAATACAAAAATTACATACGAATGCAGGGAGCCAGGGAGGTAGAAAATGTAACAAAATATTGATATTGATTTCCTAGTTGATACACCAAACAAGTACTTGCACAATAAACTTATGGACTAACCTTGTAAGTTTTGTCACCAAAAAAGTGGATTTCATGGAAACCATCAAGGTATCTCAAGCAGTATGTTTTATCCCAGCCTTGAGGGAAAACCTGTAAAGAATATATTTAATATAGAATAAATCAAGACATGTTGGCCTATCACTTGACCAATAAATAAGGCCTATATTTCAATTATGAAGATCATCACTTACATCAAAGCTTATCTGTCCTCCAATGGAAAATGTTAAGTTAAGATGAGCAAACTTCTCGCGAAGTATAGAAACCATTTTTGAGCGTATGTTTTGAACCTGAGAACTCATTGCAAATTTTCAGGATAAATTATACCCTTAGCATTTCAAATTAAAGAAAACGAAAGTTCTTGTATGGTAAAAACTTAAATATATCACCTTGTCATACTTCTCAAATTCATCTCTTTCTTCTTGGCTACAGTTTCGCCCAATCGGTGACACATTCAGCATCCCACTACGGAACTCTATAAATGTTCCCCTAAAAATATTCTTATATTGATTAGGATTTGACGGTTTCCAATAACAAACATGAGATTAAACACTGAATATCACTAACCTCTTAATAGGAATATCCAAATCAGCAATGTAATGAAGCGTAAAATTAATAAATTCCTGTAAAATACCCTCTGTCATTATTGATTCATCATTATTAAAAAGAATTATGTTAATATAAAATGTCTTTTTTTATATTAGTCAGCATGGAAGCCTCAAATAAGTAAGATGTTTTGAAAAGGAATGGAAATATAGGCCTTACCTTGAGCTGTACGTCCCCAACAAATGACTTCAAGCTCTGAAAAAAGGGAAATTCACAACTCATCACGGCGCGTTAGACAAAAAGTTTACATTTCTAAACAGAAGGAGAAAGTGTTTGTGTCTTAATGGCTACAATTTCATTTATATACTTCTAAAGAAAAAATGGCTATGTAAAGTTTTTGTGATGTCGGCTTCTATTACAAGTCACAACATAGTTCCGCTAGTTGCGTTTTTTTTAACAACACAGGAAATCAACAGAAATCTATTAAAATAGTTCCCTGGACAAGGCAATTTGATTCTATCAAGGATTAAGCTTGTGTGGTGTACCTGAGTTCCAATGAGTTTTCCTTGCTTATGAGCGACAAGACCATTTTCAGAAAATACAAAATCATAGTCATGGGTAACTGCAACAGACAATTAAAGGCATGTCCTTCAAAACTAGAAAGATAAATCCTCGTATCATCTTTTTCTTTTCTTCTTTTGTGCTAATAGCTCATATAAGATTTATGTTTTTTCAAAGATGAGAAAGAAGGCAGGGAATATAAAGGATCATTGTAACAATAATTATCAGCTTAGATTGGCACATATAATTTCATCCAATTTCAGAGATCAGAATATGATGCACAAAATCGAGAAAGTAAAACCTTGACGGAATTTATTCGTAATGAAATCATGAATCGGAAGACCTATTTTCCTAATCGTTAATCAAATCTTATTAGGAATCATAAGATACATTACCGATAAAAATGACATTTTTAAGTAAAAAATAAGTGACATTGCAAAATTATAAGCTGATATATCATATAGAAATGAATCAGGATTCAATATGCGAATTATGTTCGAAATAGATACACACAATATTCGTATCAATTGGGTTCAATTTTATATCAAATTGAGATACGACTTGCATAAATCATTAGATTAAGATACTGATAAAGCATTAATATCAATTTTTACAGAGTGGCTTTTTCTAGTTCCTACATGTTTTTTAGCACTGCATTATCAGAAACCAAAGAGCTACTGATAGCTAACCTGTCTGGCCGAGTTGCTCAGATATCTTTGAGAGGTCAGAACCTCCAACAACTCCAACTGTTACAACCTGGGACCATACAAGTCAAGATTCAACAACAAAAACAAAGAACTTCAAGAACAGGATTGTGCATGATGTGGTGAATGGAGACTGGAGAAAACGGCATCAACAAACGAAATGCATCTAATGTAAGAAAAAAAATCAGAATCACATACCTTCCGTAGGTCTTGCATGAACTGCAACAGCTCTGGAGTAGCCACCTAGCAATTGAGTAGGAAACAGTAAATAGATATGATCATAAACCAAAAAATCAGAAAGAATAAATCCATGTTTTCTAGTTTTGTTCATGGATCAAAGGGGAGTCAGTCTCAGAGCCTTTTATGAAGAGTAAACTAACGAGCAACATTAGGGGACTGAAACAGACAATAGATCTGATAAGAAATCAGAATCATATCAAATTGCTGCATTGCTACATTTGATTGTAACAAAATAATAACTAGACTCATGAAGTGTCCTAATCATTATCTCCAGAAAAATAAAATACCTTTCTAGGAGCTGTAAGAGTTCCATCAACATCAAATAAAGCAATCACACCAGGTTTCAAGGCAGCCATTATAAATTACTGTTAATCAAGCACCCAAACCTGCAAAATTTTGAACCTTTTCATCAACCAAAAATATGTTGATACTTGCTTCATCAAATAATCAAGAAAGAAAAAAAAGCGTGAACAAGTCCATAAATTATTCAAAGTTAAAATATTTAAACTTTGTGAGCAATATAACAAAATGTGGAACTAGTGTAACAAAATTTGATGAGAGGCTTCAACAAATAAATGTGATAGAGAGTTGATAAAAAAGAGATAAAATGGGGAAAAGGTTGAAAGTTTTGGAATTGGAAGGCGATTTCAATGCAGAAGAAGAATTGAAAAGTGAAAATTACCTGAGAGTAGAGCGAGGAAATGAGTGCAGATCTTCAATGGGGTTTATATAAAATGGGTGAGATCTGTGAGACAGTGGAAGCTTCTAGTGGGGCCCAACAAGTGGAGGACAACGTAGCTAAAGGAAAAGGTAAACTGAACATCAAATTCTTCAACAAAAGTTGCCGTTGTTGCTGTTTTGTTTTAATCAGAGGATATTCGGGGATACTTTGAGAAAATTGGGGGAGAACAAAAATTTCAATTCTTGAGATTAAACAAAATTATGAACGTTTTTTTCTCTCTCTCTCTCTCATCTAAAGTTGAATAAGTGACTGTTTTAAACATGCATTTATTTATTTTTTTTAAATATATTAATAATAGAAGTCAAAATTATATACATAATAATTTTTTTACAAATTAAAAATTATATTTATTTTTTAGGTCGAAATTTTATAGAGTATATTTCACCTTTTATTTTGATCATAAATTTTTTCTTAAATATACTTAAGTCACCGTCTCAAACGGTAAAGTTAGAAAATTCATTTTTACCATGTTATATCTAATGTGAGAGTTTTTGATTGATAGTTTTATGTGCCATAGTTCTCTGTTAATTTTGAAGAATGACAAATGAAAGAGAATACAAACTTAAACAAAGTGAGGAAAAGTTGTTGTACCATTTAGAAGGATTTTCAAAAGCCAAAAATGTTGCGTGCATTAGGCCAAAAGGGAGTTTGGATGCATCATGAGTAATAATCAGTTACATTACACTTCACCTTAACAATCACTTTTGGCTTTAAGTAACAAGGCAACTTCTTAGCAACTTCACTTCATGTCTTGCGTGCGTTTGATTTTAAAGTAAGAAAATACTATCACTTGATTATAGTGAATTTCAATACATCGTTTGAAATTACTTTTTAGATATCTTGAAATCCATCTCAAATTAAATAATTTTTACAATTTTGATAATAAAATTATTTTTAAATAATTACTAATTATTTTAGATATTTTAACATTTAATTAAAATTAAAATTTATAATATTTAATTGTTTTTATAATACTCACATAGATTTATGGTTTTAAAAATAAATTAAAATACAAATTTGAAAAAATTATGATTAATTAAGTCAAGAACTATAAAAAAAAAAGTATACTCAAATTTTATTTTTCCGAGAGAACGACCCATATGAGAGTATGCCCTCTATTATCTCTCGCCATTTCTAATTTTTATTATTATAGTTTTGGAATATTTTGATGTATTAAAATATTTAAATTTATTAAATGATTTTTATTTATTAAAACATTATTACTATTTTATATTTCTAAAACAAATTTGGCAATGAAAAAAATTAAAAACTATGAGGTTTCTAACTTCCCTTTTGGCGGCATACGTTAAAGAATAATAAAATAGACCTATAAAAAATAAACAAAATAAATTAGAGATTTTGTGCTAAAAAGGTAATTTTTTAAAACACTTTTGAGAAATAATAAAATAGACTTATCAAAAACATAAATAATAAAATAGAAATTTTGTGCTAAAAGGGCAAATTTTTTTAAACGTTTGAACAATTTAATACACAAAATTTAGTTACTATTTCTATATTTAGTTATTTAACACGTAGTCTTAACAAGTTTTTTTTTTATATAGAAATAGAGTTTAGAATTTGTGAATGAACTAGATATAGTTTATTTACAAAAACATACTTCATCAATGGTATAAAAAATATAAATTAAAAAATTAGAATAATAAATGCGACTCTTCATATAAAACTCGACCCTAACTCCATCTTTACATAGATAAGAATGTAACAATTTGTTTCCACATTTAATTATATTGAACTCAGATTACTAACATATATATAACATACTGATACCTAATGTTTATCAATAAATTTTTAGTTTTAAGTTCTTCTGCCTTCACATGACTGTTCTTCTGCCTTCACATGACTGTTCTTCTGTCTTCAGATGACTATTTAAACATCAGCTAAACATAATTCAATAATTTACCGTTTTCGCTTAACATCTTATATTATTGTTGAATTTACACTATTTCAAACATAATTGATTTTTATTATTTTGTAATATTACTTTTTAGCATACTATGTTATATTTTTTATCAAAACCATGTGACATTTTAATATTTGTATTAATAAAAAATTTAAAATTTAAATTGTAAAATCGAAAACCGATCGAATTATATTTTGTTAGACCAAAAAAAAGAGTTGTGCTATATTGCATGAGATCTTGTTTTATTTTAAATAAAACTAACATTATTTGCCTGTTTGTCACTTTGCTTTGTTAATGTTGCTATTTGTTTTTTGACAAACAATAACTTTATACCAAGGCTGCAAACAACAATTAACAGGAATGTCATACAACCATACCCCAATACAAGTTTGGTAACCTAAATTACGAAAAAAACTATTACAAGATTTGCATAGTCTGACTCAAAAATCACAGATCTAAAACAACAATTCTTGGCCAAATCTAACGGAGCTTGAGGGCCATCACTTCTTCAACTATGAGTTCTTCAACTATGAGTGGCGGATCTTCAATTATAATATTTAGATGATTAAATATTAAAAATTTAAATGGATAAATAAAAAATATAATAGTGTATTGTATATAAGAATTTTAAATTATAAATTTACAAAAAAAATATATTGGAGAGAGGTAGTAAATCAAATTTTAGTTAATATTTTTAATAATTAAAAATTAGTTGGAATTTATGTTAGAAAATTTATTTTATTTTATAATTATAGTAGTTATTGTTGTAATTTTTTTTATAAATTATTCCATCTATTTTTTTTTTTATAATATCAATCTAATGAGTATCTACACATACCAATCTTCATGTCATTTGGTTAGATTAATTCATGTAACAAGAAAAAATGCACATATAGTATGTTATCTTCACATATTAGACTCAAAGGTACATTTAGACAACATAACTCAACAACCGAAATTCAACTCATAAAATACACCAATTATAGAACTCAAAATTAAAACAACATACACCACATGTCAATATCTATAGAGTATATCTATTAACATATGTCATATCAGATCTAATCGAAATTCATCACCGATTATGATATATCAAACCACATAAACTGCAATTATCGTATAGACTTATATAATTTATTTTCCACGTGTTTGTCACAGTTAATAGTTATTCATTTTTCTAATTTTTTTAGATATCAATTTTTTTTATAAATTTTAAGTATTTTTATAATTTAGTCAAATTTTGAGTTAATATTTACATAAGTATTCAAACACTCTTATCCATAACCTGAATTATTTATCCCTTGCTTACCTCAATTATACAAGTTTAAGGTGTCACTTGGTCCTCCATCCAACCTTGTGGATTTTAAATCATCGACTTAAAGATTAACCATCTTAAGGTCCCAAATCAAATCTCGAATAATCCCTCCGACCTATCAAAATATTAATATTCTCCTAGTAAATTACCATCCTTTAATAGACTCTCAAAGCTTACATTGCTACAATCTCTAAGTATTCTCGTACTCGGTACTTCCAATTCCACTTAACAGTAACATGTGGTTCAATACATCAAGTCTTAACTCCTTATGTTTACCCGTTTTTCACTCAAAATTCACACTTACGCGTCAATAGTTTCCTCTAAGATCACTATCCATACTTATTTTCTCCTAAACCACACAGAGATTTGTTACTTACCAACAAAATATATATTCTCACTCTTATACTCGTCATGAGATTCATACTTAACAATCTAAGTCACGAATCTATTTTAATTCAAATGCTCGACCTTACCCTTTAAGGTATCGACTATTCCTCAAAGCGTCTCATATCTAACCAAGGTAGTATTTACCCCTAACGTACAGTGCCTCTTAATTTCAATACAAGCCTCTTTCGTTGACACCTAAACATCAAATGCTATTCCAAATGGAATCCATGTCTTCTCAATAATTTCATGGTGTTCACACCTCTTTAACAGTTATCAAACTTCATCCAGTCTCATCCTGAAATCTACTAGGCAAACATCCAATACCCTTCTTAAAAAGTTCTCCACTTATTGAATCCACTGATCAGCTTTTCCTGGGCTCTCATCACCCTTGAACTTTGGAGGATTGTAACGACGAAAATCTTCCAATCCCCTTGACTAAACAGCATGGATCTCTCCTTTCCTCTTTTCCCGATCCCACAGAGTCTTTGCAGTAGTCTGTGCAGCAGCAGAAGCAGTCATGTTATTCATAGCTTCAGCCATTTGATCATCCCCATTGACGTTGACTCTTGCAGCGTCGCTCCTTCTTAGAGGCATTGGTTCTCCAAACCAACATCAAGAAGAAATCTTAACACTATTTAGAATAATTCCAAAAATAACTTCAGTCTACATCAAGACATAACAACTCCACTAGACTTGACAACTCAGACAACTTAACCCGACGCATGATCAGATAACGACTCCCAACCTACAGGTTGACCTACAATTTATAACCAAAACTCCACATCTCCAAAGAAATCCAAACCAAAGCTCTGATACCACAACTGTAACAGCCCAAATTTTTTTTTTAAAACAACAAATTCAAATTCATAATAAAGGATAAATACCTTTGGATAAAATATTTAAGTCGTATCACAACGACAAAAGTCAACAATAATTACAAACAGCGGAAACGGTTTTGAAATTAAAATCCAAAATATTTAAAACAAAAAAATACACCGGGGCTATGAGACCTATCCAACGTAGCTCATACCCCTGGGGTATTCTCGGCAGACACATGTACAAAAGTACTGCCCCAAGAATTTTAACTTCCCCACGTCACGCCAAAAAGTGGTACAAGGACCCATCAAAATCAAAGTTAGGCTGACAATATATGGTATAGGTACAGTCTTCCAGAATGAAATAAATACAACCACAACAGATAGACATCTAGCCCCTATACAACCATCTAATTTGATCATGCTACAAAAAAACTACTATAACCCAAGTGATCTCCACGCGCCCCGCAGAAATCCTTCTGACATAGCAGTGGTCAGGTAAGTCTAACTCCGTACCCATCTCCAGAGTACTAACTGGTAGGACGACCCTGATTCTCATATGAGGGCAAGGCCCAGATTTCCACAATAATTGTAAAGGTCACCAACCGAAATTAACAAATATCACATAGCATTTAAATTTTAAATGCACAAAATAAGCTTTCAACTTAGCATATATCTAGAAAGGATTTTCATATGTCAAACATGCATAATCAAAGTTGAAAAATGGAATTTTTAATAAACTGCACTGTCGTATTCGAATACCACATCCTTGTATCCGAATACAATTGTGAAAATGGCAAAATTTCAGTTTCGAAAACATTTCGAAATCATTCAACACTTACCATACGAAATCAATCAATAACACTCATCAAATACGGCACAATTACAAACCACAATCGAGTATGTATATACGACCATCAAAGTATATCAAACATGACTCGCGTGCCAAGCACCCTAATGAAATGCGTATATGCCAATGCACATGATTCCAGAACTCCAAACCAACTCCCTCCTCGAAAGGGCGTAAATCATAATTGTACAGTCACTCACAGACCAGTACTAATTATCAAGGTGCAATCTCTCACGGATCAGCACAATTTACTATCGTACAGCCTCTCACAGACCAGTACTAATTTTCTATGCGTGCAATCGCTCACAGATCAGCACGACTTACAAGAGTGCAATCTCTCACAGATCAGCACGACGCGAAAATTCCCGCAAAGATAAGATGAACCAACTATTCACATGGCATCATCTCGTGGCCCATCCCAGTTACCACTATCACTATGGCCCATCGCGGTCACCATCTACTATGAAATGCATGAGCATACTCTAACTCTTTTCACCACAACCATTAAGTAAATGCAGCTATTAAAAGATTCCCCTTTTTTAATACTCATTTAACACTAATGATTTTTCAAAACTTTTCGCATAGCATACTCAGATATATTAATTCATAATCCAACAAATCCACATCAAATTCAATCTACAAACCACATTAAATACAACAATCCAAATTCCACAAATCCACACCAAATCACTACCAATTACTCATTTTCAAAACTCGTCATATTTCAACCACAATACACCCATTAATTTCCATAATTGCAAACATGCATTTGCACCAAATTTATTTCCTCAAATCACTCCTCAAACACATCAAAACAGTTTCACATAAAACACCTTAAATTCATTTTCTGCAAACCACACATCAAACACGACAAATTCAATCAATTCGACTTCCAAAATTTCACGCCAAATTTAATCGTGACTCATCCGTGTTCACAACTCCACATTTCAAACACATTAAATTCAACTTCCACAATTTCACCCATAAACACAATAAATTCATTTTCCTCCAATCTACACATAAAATACATCTCAAAATTCATAATATTAATTATGAACACATCAATCACACCAAACACGAATCACCACAATAACATTAATATCTCAGAGTTCTCCCCACCGCTAACTCGGTGCCAACAGCCTCGATTCCTTTTCGAGACTCAAGGAGCTAACTACATAAACATAAATATTTGTAACAATTTGTTCACAACTAAAGTTCAAACTCATTTATTTGAAAATAACTCATTTCGTAACTCAAACACGTCAAAATCAATTTTTTTTTGTCAACCATTACTAACAAAATCGACCACATTAATCACATTAATTCAATCTCAGCAAATCGCACACAATTCATATCAAACTACGTCTCAACTGCGTCAATTTTAAATTCCGCTAATTCCCGCATAAACGAATTAAATTCATTTTCACAATTTTACACATCAAATACACCAAATTTCTTTTCCATAAAATCACATATAATGTCCTAAATGCAAACTAAAAGTTTGGAAGGAGCCCTTACCTTAACGATAGCTTAAACAACCGATTACGGTACCGCGATAAATTCCGGTAAAATATTTTGTTCGCACGTCGCTTCCAAAGTTAGCTCACTAGCACCGTAGCGTGGCAAGGAGCAACTTTTCCTTCTGTCACTTCTCGAATGGAAGCTTAGATCTAGAAGAAAATGGAGGTTTTGAATTGATGAGTTTTGATTTTGTTTTTTGAAAAGTGAAAGAAGAAGAAGAAGTAATGTGAGGCTGAGGAAAATGTTGCTTTCTGTTTTCATACCTTTTGCTTTCTTCTCACATGTATATATATATAAATATATATATTGCTTACCTATATCTTACTTGCACAATATATGTTACCTTTTGCTTTCTTTTCAGCTTTCCGTTCTTTTTCCAATTTTATATATATATATATATATATATATATATATATATATATATAATAAATAAAACAAATATCTAAATAAAAATCTAGATATTTTAGAAAAATCATTATTACGTCCGTCACTTCACATCATGTCCATTTTTTTTAGAAAAATATATTTTCTCGCCGCAATTCAATCAGCAGGTGAATTTTTCTGAAAAAGCGCTGCATCTCAGAAAACTTTTATTTCGCTAAAATATTTTATCGAAATTAAACAAAATTATTCTTCGACGAATAATTTTAATCGGGGCTCCAAAATGATTTTTAAGGCATTTAACACACAAAATACCATTAAAATTGGCTAAAAAGCCTCAGAATTCCACATAAAAATGCACTAAAATTTATAATTTACAAATTAAAATTAAGGGTCTTACAGAAACAATGAGTTACATGAAGTTTATATTAGAATTAAAAATGAAATTTTTGTTAGGTTGATTTTTAAAAACCTGAGTCTTTGAAACGATGCTGATTTAGGATTTATGTTGACTTAGAGTTTTGAAAAGATATTTGCCTTTCTGTTTTGAAATGATTCCTAAGCGTTGCCTTAATGTTATGAAACGATGTATGTTGCCTTACTGTCTGAAAGGGATGTCGGTTGCCTTCTTGTTTTGAAATTACGCTTTCCACTTTTATTTTATTAAATTATTATTTATTTATTTATTTAAAAAAAAAATAAAATCAATAAAATAATACTTGAAATTACATAAATTGTGATAACTTGAGAGTTCTAAAACTCGTTTTTATTTTATTTTTTAAATAATTATAAAAAAATTATTTTAAAGTGGTTAATTAGATGTGACATCTTTTTAATCTTTGAGCGGTTATAACTGTTGAGTGTAATCCATAACTGTCATATTTTTAGAGGGTTGTTATAGTTAGTTAGTTAGTTGTCTTGCATCATAATGTAAAAAGGCATATAACTAACATCTTGTAATGTAATTAACAATAATGTGAAATTAATAAAATTTCTCTCTGAAGATTGATCCATGATCGATCTTGGATTAACAAGAAGATCAATCCTGGATTGACAGAACGATCTTTTTCTGCAAATCGTCTTTCTCTCTTTTCTCCTCTTACATGTTGCGCATTATTCGTTGTTCCAACAATTGATATCTAGAGTTGGGTTAAAATCAAGGGAAACACGAGTGTAAAGTGAGGGGAACAATCAAGGGAAACACAGAGTGATAGATTCTTGATAGGCATAATGAATAGCAACGGTTTTGGATCACATATTCTGGTTCTTGATGGCAAGAACTGGGATCGATGGAGTGCATTGATGAAATCTTTATTTGGAGCACAAGAAGTGAGTGAAATTGTGCAGGATGACTATGAGGACTTGGTAGAGAATCCAACTGATGCACAGAGGAATGCATTCAAGGAAGCCAAGAAGAAAGATTGCAAAGCCTTGTTTTACATTCAGCAGAATGTTGACAACCAGCATTTTGAGAATATTTCGAAAGCCACATGATCCAAAGAAGCATGGGACATCTTAGAAAACTATCACACTGGTGGAGAAAAGGTGAAGCAAGTGAAGCTACAATCCTATAGAAGAAAGTATGAGATGATGCAGATGGAAGCAGATCAGAAAGTAAGTGACTACTTCTCAAAATTAACAGCCATAGTCAACCAAATGAGAACTTGTGGGGAGAACATTACAGATCAGATGGTAGTAAAAAAGGTGATGAGATCTTTAAGTCCAAAATTCGATTTCATAGTGGTAGCCATTCAAGAAGCAAAGGATGTGAAGACTATGAAAATTGAAGAGCTGCAAAATTCATTGGAAGCACATGAGCTCTTGGTGTTTGATAGAAATTCTGAAAGATCAGTTCAACAAGCATTTCAAGTTCAAACTACCAAGAAGAAGGGAAATCATAAGGACTTCAAGAAAAAGGGAAAGAGAAGAGCAAATTGGTCCAACAATGGCAAGAACAAGATTGAAGACAATGTTGAATCTTCAAAGAAATGGGTTTTTGGCAAAAGTCAGAACAAGAAGAAGGATTTTGACAAAAGTAAGGTACAATGCTTCAACTGTGAGAAGTATGGGCATTTTGCAGATGAATGTTGGTTCGAGAAAGATCAAAAGGATGATGAAGAAGCAAATCTAGCTCATGGAGATGATTCCAGTACAATATTGATGATGGCTACTACCAGTGATGAGAAGATCAAGAATGAAGAGTGGTTTCTTGACTCTGGTTGCTCAAACCACATGACATCACATAGAGAATGGTTGACAAGCTTTGATGCTAGCAAGAAAACAAGCATAAAACTGGCTGACAGCAGAAACCTGATGGCTGAAGGTAGTGGAAATATAGTAATCAAAAGCAATGATGGCAGAAAAATCATTATTGCAGATGTGATGTATGTTCCTGAGATGAAGTGTAATCTCATGAGCATTGGTCAATTGGTGGAGAAGGGATTCTCAGTGACAATGGATGGTGACTCCTTGAAGCTGTTTGATGCAAGGAAGAAGTTGGTGCTCAAATCAAACATGTCACAAAATAGAACCTACAGATGCAACATTTCAAGTGAGAAAATGATGTGTATGTCTGCAGCAGTTAGTGAAGATATTGAAGGCTTATGGCACAAGAGGTATGGTCATCTAAACTTTAGAAGTCTTAGTGATCTGAATTCCAAAGAACTAGTGTATGGGCTACCAAAGTTGAATGTCAGAAAAACTATTTGTGAAGCATGTGTGAAAAGTAAGCAAAGCAGGTTCCCATTTGTGTCTGAAGCACCTAAAAGAGCTAATGCAGCACTGCAAGTGGTCCACTCTGATATATGTGGTCCTTTTGAAGTATCTTCATTGGGGGGAAGCAGATACTTCATCACTTTTGTTGATGAATTTACAAGAATGATGTGGCTGTATACAATCAAGCTTAAGAGTGAAGCATTAGAGGTATTCAGGAAATTCAAGAGCTTAATTGAAAAGGAAAGTGACCGATCAATTAAGATCTTGAGAACTGATGGTGGAGGAGAATACACCTCAAAAGAATTTGAAGATTTCTGTGTCAATCAAGGTATTGTGCATGAAGTGACAGCTCCATATACACCTCAGCACAAAGGACTTGCTGAGAGAAAAAACAGAACCCTATTGAATATGGCAAGAAGCATGATCAAGCTGAAAAACCTACCACACAACTTCTGGGGTGAAGCAGTCACTACAGCTGCTTATATCTTAAACAAATGCCCTACAAAAGAAGCTAAATCAGAAGGTTCTAGAGGAAGCTTGGTGTGGCAGAAAGCTGAGTGTGAAGCATTTCATGGTTTTTGGCTCATTGTGCTCTAAGCATGTACCAGATGTTAGGAGAAGCAAACTTGAAGATAAGAGTGAGATTATGATACTTATAGGCTATCATTCCACATGTGCGTATAAGCTTTATAATCCTGTAACTCAAAAGGTGCATATCAGTAGGGATGTAATTGTGAATGAGGCTGAAAAGTGGAAATGGGAAGAGGAACCAGTGTACAGCGAAGAGAATCAACAAGGCTGCATTTATCCTGATTCTAGTGATGAATCAGAAGATGAAGAAGTGATCAATAATGATGCAGGTGAACCAGAACAAGTGGCAGCAGCAGTGAGACCTCAAAGAATCAGACAAATTCCAAGCAGGCTGAATGATTGCGAATTAATTTCTGATAATGCAGTAAATGATGAAGGTGATATCATTCACTTTGCATTATTGGCAGACTCTGAACCTCTCAATTATGAAGAAGCATTGAAGATAGATGTATGGAGGAAAGCTGTGATGGAAGAACTCCAATCAATTGAGAAGAATCAAACATGAGAGCTAGTTAACTTGCGAGACAGGAAAAGGAAGATTGATGTAAAGTGGGTCTTCAAACTGAAGATTAATCCTGATGGAAAAATTTCAAAACATAAGGCCAAGCTGGTAGCTAGAGGATTCTTACAGAAACATGGTATTGATTACAATGAAGTGTTTGCTCCAGTTGCAAGGCTTGAGACTATAAGATTAGTGGTGGCTCTAGCTTGCAAGAGAAAGTGGTCACTCTACCATTTGGATGTAAAATCAACCTTTCTAAATGGTCCACTTGAAGAGATTGTGTTTGTGTCACAACCTCCTGGATTTGAAATACAAGGCAAGGAAAACATGGTGTATAGACTCCATAAAGCTTTGTATGATTTGAAGCAGGCCCCTAGAGCCTGGAATAAGAGGATCGATAAGTTCCTAATTCAGATAGGCTTCACAAAGTGTACAGTAGAGTTTGATGTATATGTGCAGAGTTCAAGTGCAGAAGAAACAATGATAATATGCTTATATGTGGATGATTTGCTCATCACTGGGAGCAAAGCATTAGAGATTGAAAGGGTGAAAAACAAACTGAAATTTGAATTCGAAATGACTGATCTAGGTGAACTCTCATTCTTCCTAGGAATGGAATTTATGAAGTTGAAAACAGGAACAATTATGCATCAGCAGAAGTATATAGGTGAATTGCTTGAAAAATTTGAAATGAATAGTTGCAATTTAGTTTCAAATCCATCAGAGACAAGCTCAAAGATTGATGAGTGCAGTGAGGAAGAAAGGGTCGATCCAACAATGTTCAGACAAATGGTTGACTCACTGCGATATTTGTGCAACAACAGGTCTGACATATGCTACTCAGTAAGTGTAATTAGCAAATTCATGAATGATCCAAGGAAGACTCACTTGATAGCTGCTAAAAGGATACTTAGGTATGTAAAAGGCACAAAGGAGTTTGGTCTGCTATTCCCTAATGGCAGCCAAGGTGAAGGAAGTGAACTTATTAGATATTCGGATAGTGATTGGTGTGGAGACATCACAGATAGAAGGAGTACATCTGGTTATGTTTTCAAGTTCAATGAGGCAGCTATATCTTGGTGTACAAAGAAGCAACCAATGACTGCACTTTCATCATGCGAGGCAGAATATATTGCAGGAACATTTGCAACTTGTCAAGCAATATGGCTGGATTCAGTGATGAAGGAACTAAGGTGTGAAGTGATGAAGCCTCTTAAACTCATAATTGATAACAAGTCAGCAATCAGCCTTGCTAAAAATTCAATCTCACACGGCAGAAGTAAACACATTGATACAAGGTTCCATTTCATTAGAGAGCAAGTGAACAATGGAATGATTGAGGTGCAATATTTCCCAACTGAAGTGCAGCTAGCAGATGGTTTTACAAAGGCTCTGAAGCTTGACAAATTTGAGTTTTTGAGAAAGAAGCTTGGTGTTATAAGTGTTCAACAATTATGAATTAAGGGGAAGTGTTGAGTGTAATCCATAACTGCCATGTTTTTAGAGGGTTGTTATAGTTAGTTAGTTGCCTTGCATCATAATATAAAAAGACCTATAATTAACATCTTGTAATGTAATTATCAGTAATGTGAAATTAATAAAATTTCTCAGATTGATCCAGGATCGATCTTGGATTAACAAGAAGATCAATCCTGGACTGACAGAACGATCTTTTTCTGCAAATCGTCTTTCTCTCTTTTCTCCTCTTACCTGATGCCCATTATTCGTTGTTCCAACAATAACACAAGTTGTACACCTGGGGATTTTAAAACTCATTTTTATAATCAAAATAATAAAACTATTCTTAAACGAGTTAACTATATGTGACATTTTTTTAGTCCTTGAGTTTTTAAAACACAAGTTGTACAACTTGATAGTCTTAATACTTGTATTTTTAAATAATTATTCAAATAAAAAAACTCATTTTCTTTCGTCAAAACTTTTTTTATTCAACAACAAAATAAATTTTCTTTAAAAAAAAAATCAATACATTCACATTTTCTACCCAAGAACTACGTAACTTTGATTTCTCCATCGCACCGGGAGATACGTAGGACCAAGATGACACTCTTGTCAAGCATAATAATAAATAAAAAAATTATATATTTTAAATATACTTTTATCTCTAGATTATTAAAAAAAAAGATTTGATTTGCATTTAATAATAAGGAGAAATAAATGTATTTAAGTTAATATTAAGTTTGCACAATTAATTATAGGTAACCGTATTTTAACGAATGTCGTGCTAATACCTTCCCTACGCATAATTGACTCCCGTTTCAAAGACCTTTTTCTTTTTTTTAAAGATTTTCCCAATGTTTTCCCTATTTTAAAATAAATTTTGGTGGCGACTCTATTGTATTCGAGAAACACTCAAAATTTTAGGTCGCGACAAGATCTAAGGCACATGAGCAGACAATTCAAACGTATGTGTTTCAAGTTTGCTTTGACGAAGAGAGCCTTATTGATAATTGTCCCTATACAGGTTAAAATTCTAGGAGACATATTAATTTCTAGAGCTTCTTCCATAAATTCCTCAAGGTAGAAAGAGTAGACAAACTAGACCTAGACGACACTTCCCTCTCTCGAATCACAATGTAACCTGACTTGACCGAATAACTTTCATCCATAGTCCACAACCACATTAACTTATCCACATGATTTAACTCAACTCTATAAATTTGGTTAAATTGTGCAACCTCAAAACTAAGGAAAGTGATATCAACAAGAATTGTGTTCCAAGTATTATCATCATTAAGGATGTCTTTAACCCAATAAACATCACAATTTGGGGCATAGGAGAGAACATTTTGAAGCCATTTTGATGAACCAAACGGTTGTAGTCCAAAAATTTCACATAATTGCCATTACCAATCATCCAAATAACTCAAGTGGTGCGACGAATGGTCCTCCAAGTAAAACTCGATTTACACTCAACTTTTGCATAGAGTGAAGGTGCGAACACGAGAAGGGGGGTTGAATTGTGTTTGCACAAAGTTGATACCTTTTTGATAATTTATAAATAATTAAAAATTAGTTTGGATTTGGTTACTTACTTGGAGTAGAAGCAATCGAATTTAGAGGCAACAATCAATGTAAGCATAAATAATTTGACACGTAGAATTATCCTGGTTCACCACTAACTTGGCTACATCCAGTCCCCTCATTCAGAAGGCTTTAATGCACTAATTCAAAAACCTTGAATTACAAAGCATCTGACCCTCCAAGCCAGTCTTCCCAAACAGCCTGACAACCCCAGACTTTTGAGGAACTAACCACCTTGACCCTACAAGCCAAGTCTTCTCCTAACAACCCGATGACCCCAGATTGAAGAAGGAACTAAACCACTATCGGGTTGGATACAAGAGATTGAAACTTGAGTAGCTGCTTCTAACAAAGCTGATAATAATAATAACTCTCACACTTTAAGAAAAGAACACTCAAAAGATATTTCTAACTTGAACAAATGTTTCTCTCTTTGAACTCTAAGATGAATTGAGAACTTTGAGCTAGAGTTACTCTTTTCTGCTTTTCGATGTTTTTCTCCTTCAGCCTTGAGTGTCTATTTATAGTGAAAATTTGGGCTTCAATTTAGTCCTTATTTAATTCTGAATTGTATCTTGTTTAGATTGAGTTTGTAAATTCTTCATATTGATTTTGTTCCTTTTTGTGTAGATTGACTTTGTAAATTCTTCAGATTGATTCTATTCTATTTTGTGTAGATTGACTTTGTAAATTCTTCAAATCAAATATTCTTCAAATCTTCATTAAATGTTGATCAAATATTCTTCAAATCTTCATTAAATGTAGATCAAATATTCTTCAAATCTTCATTAAATGTTGATCAAATATTCTTCAAATCTTCTTCAAATCTTCATTAAATGTTGATCAAATATTCTTCAAATCCTCATTAAATGTTAATCAAATCTTCACTAAATCTTATTCAAAGATTCTTCAAATCTTAATGAAATCTTCTTCAAATATTTTTCAAATCTTGTTCAAATCTTGACCATATTTTCTTTTCAACTTGGTCAAAGATTTTCTCCAATTATAAATTTGAATCAAATCTTATTTTAGATTTTCATCAATTATAATTTTGAATCAAATCTTATTTAAGATTTTTTTCAATTATAAATTTAAATCAAATCTTATTTTAGATTTTCTTCAAAAACATGAATCTTCTTTCATACTCTTTGAAGTCAAATATATTGTTCTCATAAAATACTTTTGTTAACATCAAAACTCTATATGTAAAACTAATTTGGTTCCAACATAGAGGACATCCTTATCAGGGAAATACTTAGCTTTAAGGCAGTGAGCCACGAGGACTGGGGGTTGGTTATGATATGCCACGTCTGCTTCCTCAACAAGGATTGCTTCATTGAAAGCACGAAAAGTTCGAAACCCTATAACACCCTCTTATTTTGGTTTACATATGACATCATGAGTAGTCCAATGAATTCTCTTTTCGGAACCTTTATTACCCACCAAAAGTTGCATATCATACTCTCGACGTGTTCACATAATCCTTTAAGAATAAAGAAACAACTAATCCAATAAATAGGAATAGGTTGGGCAACAATCTTTATCAAAGTGCTACGCAGTGGCGGATCTTGAGGTAGTAGATCAAATTTTGGTTTACATTTTTAATAATTAAAATTTAGTTGGAATTTAGGTTGGAACATTTATTTTATTTTATAATTATAGTAGTTGCTTTTGTAATTTTTTTTATAAATTATTCCCTCAGTTTTTTTTTATAGTAGACATCTGGATTATAATTTGGTCTACAAAAATTTGTGTATTTGGTTCATCTTAAAGATTTTGGAGACCATGTTCTAATGTTAAAAATTGAGCCTAATAAAAAAAATACAATTTTAATAATTAAAAAATTGATAAAATAAATTTTAGTCTATATACATATATCAATCTACACTATGCAATGAGAACTACAGATGCAATTTGATTAGATTAATTCGTGTAACACATTATCATCTTCACATATTAGACTCAAATATACATCTCGACAACGATAATCCAACTACCACAATTCAACTCATAAAAACATTTATACTCATTAAATGCACCGATCATAGATCCCAAAATTACAACAACATTCACCACAATATCTATATTAATTAGCATATTTATTAACATATTTATTAACATATGTTATGTCATGTGTAGTCAAATTCATCACCGATTATCATATATTAAACCACAATTATCTATAGACTTTATATAATTTGGTTTTCCCAACTTTGTCCCAATTAATAGTTATTCATTTTTCAATTTTTTTAACATAAATATTTTTTTTATATAAAATTTAGCTACTTCCATATATGCAATCAAATTTATCTGTAAAAGTTTCTTACAATTCTACATTTGACTTTGAGAACACTATCCTACAATCATCTCCACGAATATAGAAAAGAGAAGGAGGAATGTATAATGAAATTGGAAGAGTAATTTTAGAATTTGGGTATAAAAATGATAAATATAAAATTTTCAATCAATTTACACATAATTAAAGTCTGACCCTCATTTGGTCTATAAAATATATCAAACAAATATATTGTTGTTGACAAAATTATAACTCAAAAAGTAAGAGTAATAATACTTTTTATTGCGAAAAATAAAATATTTCATATAGATAAAATAAAAATAGTATTTTTTAAAAAATTATTAAAAATTTTAAGATGGTTGTAAGCACTATATATATCCTAACAAAACTTTGACACTTGTGCGAGGACTCCATGAAAAACGACACTTAAATAAATTGCTTTTTAAATCCCAATACTGGTAGACATGCCTAAATGTGAAATTGGATTTGAAACTTAAATAGGCATGCATTCTTAAACATTGTTACCGAACACTATTTCAAATTTGCTAAAATTAATCTACTGTCCCGAAGCCGCCTGAAAGTGTTGAAAAATACTCTTTTAACTCTTGTGGGCCGTTTTGCTTTGCTTCGCAAAAGAGAATACTATCATCAAGGTAAAAAGGTGAGATATTGCATAAACCTTCCCACTTAAGGTCTTTTTTAATGAGCGGTTAATTTACTATGTGATAAAATAAATGATAATTTTAGTATTATATATATATATATATATATATGTATTATGAAATAGTAAACATCCATTAAACTCACGTATATTCTATATCCCATCCAATATAAAAATATCGATTGACCTAAAAATTGCGGTTTTAATATAATATTTTTTAACATCTTTTCTATAACAAAAATTATCTTCTGTTTGTAGAAATAGTAATAGTGATGCATGTGATAGTCTGATAGTTTGTAGGTAAAATTCAAAATAAAATAGAATTAAGGCGCTTTTGATGTAGACTATATAATACACGTATCCTATTCCTCTTTGATTGGTCGTGTTCTAATCTCAGACACGCATCCATTATTCGCGTTGATGAAATAATTTTTTAATTGATTCTCTTTCCTTCTGACTTCAATTGGTTCCATTGTTCGCGTTGATGAAATAATTTTTTAATTGATTTTATGATGGGTGACTTTAAATTGATTTCCACTTTTTAATAATTATTTTCGTTTTGAGATGATGTTATGATAGTAAGGACTTGTTTGATTGTGTTTTACTTTTTAGTTTTTGAAAACTATTTTATAAATAAATTTAAAAAAAAATTTAAAAAGAAAATTTTAAAAAATTTGTTTGCAACTTTAATTTTTTAAAACAGTCTTTGACTAGAGAATTAAAAAAACTAAAAAATAAAAAGTAAAACACCATTTATCTATTTTGCTTTTTTAGTTTTAAAAAGTATAATATTAAAAATAGTTTTAGAAAACAGTTTTTAAAAACAAGTAATACAAACAAATTATTTAGTTTTTA
>JBBPBP010000003.1:3282734-3309950 GCA_037974735.1 Cicer chorassanicum
AACTTAAATCATTCTTGTATAATAAATTGAAACTACATTTTAGATATCTCTTGAAATTTATCTAAAATAGAATAACTTTTACAATCTCGATAATAAAATTATTTTGAATAATTACCAATCATTATAGAGATTTTAACAATTCTATCAAAATTAAAATTTATAATATTGAATTATTTAATAACATTTGAATGTTTTCATAATGTACGCGTAGATTTCTCGTTTTGAAAATAAAACATATTAAATTAAAATGGAGTTGAAATGATATTTTAAACTCTTTTCTATCAAAACTAAAAACCATATAAATAACTCACTCCACTTAACTCTTGTTTCTTATTTCCAAGAGAAGAGGAAAAATGTTAATAATTGAAACCAAACTTCTAATTTGTGTTATTTCTTGAAGACTCTGTCAAAATGGCCTGAAGTACCCTAGCAGTATCACATTCAAAATTAACACATTTGTGTTGAGAGCATTCTTAACATTAACAAATTTTATTGGCTAGAAGTTTGAGCAAGAAAAATAGATAAAACAATGATCAAAAGGGTATTACTTGATTCTTATGAAACAAACAACCAGAAGGAGCATTATATGGCAAAAGTGCCAACATTAGAGGAGTTTGAACACCTTCATCAATGCTTAAGTTTCCAGTATTGAGGTTCATATCAGTTTTGACAAAGCCAGGACAAACAGAGTTTATGTGAAAATGAGGGTATTTCTTTGCCATACTCCTTGTGTAAGCATTTAAAGCTGCTTTTGACATTGTATAAGCTGAAGCAAAAATTGGCCATCCTTTTATCTCTAGTGTTCCTTCTTTGTAATCTTTCTCAAACTCTTTAAGCACCTCATCTATTTTTTCCATTGTTAGGTTCTCAATGTCATTAAACACTCCTCTAGCCCACTCATTTGATACATTCTGAAAGAGTCAAATAAATTATGCCACTGAAATTATTTTATCAATAATATAAAAGAATTGTACAAATAAATAAATTTGTAATTACCTTCAATAGTCCTGCTCTTGAGGAAATGTTGACAATTGTTGGTGAAGTGGATAGCTGGAGAAGGGGAACAAGTACTTCAGTTACTCTTTTTACACCATACAAGTTTGTTTTCAAACATTTTTCAGCTAACTCATAGTTTTCATACCCTACTTTCTTCCAATCAAATTCTGCTCCATTTCTCTACAATAAATTAATATGATATTATTCACTTGTTAGTCCTCCATCATATATATACAGCTAACAATTTTTAATGTAGCTAACAATAAAAATGAGTGCTTGGTTAACTTTAGTTGGTAATTATTATTTTTTAATAGGAAGAGAAGCAAACATACCTTTTTAAGTAGAGCATCACCATCTAATAATTTTCCCCCAGAAACACCTGCATTATTTACCTGCATCAATATGAAAATAGTGAGAACAAAGTTACTTTTTTTTCTTTAGATAGGTTAACCCTTGTTCCCTCATACTCAAGATTTCTTTAAGCTTGATGAATGAATAATATGTGACAACATACATAAGTCATTAAATAATGTGACCATAATCATCATTACACAATAGTGTAAAACATTTATTTCTAGACTAAAAATGCATCTAATTTTATTTGTTGATAAAAGTCTGAAAACTACATGTGAAAAAATTCAGATGTTGCACTGCTGACTCAAGGATTAGTCTCATAACAGACACAAATGATCTAATTATGCTGTAGGGATGGATACCTTGAGATTGAGACGCCAACTAGAGATTAAAGATCCTAATTATAGTGAGTTAAAAAAGTTAGAAACTATCATTAATTGATTTAATTCATACCAATATATCAAGTTTCCCAAACAGGGTTTTAATGAAAGCAGCTAAGGTTGCAACACTTGTAGGGTCATCCACATCAAGCTGATGAAAAACCAAAAAGTCAGAGAGACCAAACTCTTTTTTGAGTCTTTCTACAGCTTCCAAACCTCTTTCTTCATTTCTAGCTGTCAGCACAACCACAACACCACTTGAAGCCAATTTCTTACATATTCCATAGCCAATGCCCTTATTTGCTCCTGTCACAACAGCATACCTGAAAATAAATTTCATAAAAGTAATTAATCAACTATGTTGTTACAAAGTATTTTGATTTTTCTGTACACTATAAAGACTTCAATCAATTAAACAATAAATGAACCTTTTTGGTTCTTCCCCCATTATGTAGCAATTAAGAGGTGATAGTTTTCTAGTGATTGATGAATTTAAATTTGTTGTATAAGCACCTAGCCTATAGTATCATCAATATAAATTAAGATACATAACTAATGTCTGTTAGTTTGTTACAATGTGTCATGTGTTATATATGGTTTATAAATTGCATAACTGGAATCAATTGCCGTTTACATGAATCTTGATTGAATTACTGTCATGTACTCATTATTCCAAATTCATATCTGGCATAGTTGATCATTTTCCTTCTGGATTTGGATATTTTAGACGGCAATTGATCTCTTCATTTTTAAATGTCTCAATTTGGTCTTTTAATTTAACAAAGTTAATCTGATGTAGAAAAACACAAACTATATTAATGCCACATGATCTGACAAAAGGGGTCTGATGTGGCAAAAATAGCCCTTGAGTTTATAATTTATTAATAAATTATAATAGTAATATCTATTTTGAAATTTAAAAATATATAAATATTATTAAAATTAAAATGATGTAAAATAAAATTATATTAGACAACAATATATATTATGTAGATAGTAAAATATTTTTCATCATACTAAAATTACTTTTCAATTCTTTAATGAAGTTGATTGCTGAAAATATGTCCATGAGGAATTAAAATCTCGAATACCATTTCATTCCATTCATATCCAATCTTTAGTACACCTTTTATGATAAGCAGGCACTAAAACTTATATGGTTGTTTTTAAAATTTCATAAGTAATAATGGGTTCATCCAATGTCCTAAACATTGCATCTCCACAATTTACTATGACACATATACAAGGCTAAAAAAATATTGCAACAGGCACATTCTATAATGTTTTATTATTCTACCTGCATAATAATTGTAATACATTTAAAACCATTCAAAAATTTGACACTTCTTCCCTAATAAAGAAGAAGCCAGAAGTGGAACCATCAGACAACAGTGCCAATCTCACAACACTAGCAGCACCTTGGTCAACAGATAACATGCCAGTGTTTCTGTTGATGTCTGTTTTGACAAAACCAGGACACACACAATTGATGTAGAAGTTTGGATGTTTCTTAGCTAAAATCCTTGTGTAAGAATTCATTGCTGCTTTTGAGACTATATATGCAGACATTATGGTTGGCCACCCTTTGTTTTCTAGTGAACCTTCTTTGAAGTCTTTGATAAACTCTTGAAGTACCTCATCTATTCTTTCTTCTTTAAGATTTTCAACATCATCAAATACCCTTTTAGCCCTTTGGTTTGGTATATTCTGAAACATCACAATTTTGTCAATGTTTAGGATGTAATGTAATATCATATTTTTAAAAGGACTAAAATCAACGAATTTTTTTTTATTGAATCACCTATTTAGCCTTTGAAGCTATAGAACATTGTCAATTTAGTTCATAAATTTTTTAATATTAAAAAATAGTTTATGAAATTGAAAATCTTTAATCATATTAGTCATTTTGGAATTTAGTCCTTAAAAGTGACTAATATGATTGAAATTTTTCATATTTGCAAATAATTGACATTTCGTTAATTGTAAAGACTAAGTTGACAACGCTTATAATTTCACAATTTCAGTAACTAAATTAGAGAGTAATTTAAAAGTTTTGTTTTGGCGCGTACTCTTGTTTGTACCTTTAATAACCCTGCTTGGGAGGAAACATTAACAATCTTGGGAGAATTGGATAAATGGAGAAGGGGAAGAAATGATTCAGTTGTTTCCTTAACACCATAGTAGTTTGTTCTTAGACACTTTTCAGCCAACTCACTAGTTTGAGTAAGTTTCTCCCAATCAACTGTTGATCCTACCTTCATTCATGTTAAAGAAATTCAAAGTTTTAATAGAAGCTTCATAATACACCAATGATAATACTACAACACAATAAACAAATTAAATAAGAACACTGACTGTTTCATAGGGATTGACACCACTGACTCCTGCATTGTTCACCTACACCAAAATTTAAAAAGTTTAATTAAGAAATTAAAAGATTCATTCATATAAAACTAAATGATAGCAAAAAAGCTGAATACTCAAGCCTTAGAATTGGATTTGTTATTCTAACACAAATAGTAGCACACATTTTTGTGTCTTTAAGCACTTCATTCCATTATAGGATTTTATGCAGAAATCACCATACACAACATTCTCTCTTATTTTCAATATAAAAGTCATCAATTACATTTTTTTTTCTGAAAAAAGAAAAGTATTGAAAGTGAAATCCATAGTTAGAATATTTAGTATAAAATATATCAGCATGCCTTCTTACCAAGATATCAAGTCTCCCAAATTGAGTCTCAACAAACTTTGCTAGTGAAGTAATACTAGTAGGGTCAGTCACATCAAGTTGGTGAAAAATGACTTGATCAGAGAGACCAAACTCTTTCAATTTCTCAATGGCTTCATGCCCTTTTTTCTCATCTCTTGATGTCAGCACCACTCTTACTCCATTTGAGGCCAATATTTTAACACTCTCAAATCCTATCCCTTTGTTTGCCCCAGTAACAACAGCATACCTGAAAAACACAAACCATAAATAATTTCATATCATGCTACAAATTATGCAAGATACACAAGAAAGGAAAAATAAATAAATCTGTGTTAAAATAGCAAATTTGATTCTAAAGAAAGTAGATAACTAGACACACAAGAATATAATTATTAATCACGAAGTTCAATCAATTGTGCCTATGTCTTCGACAACAAAGTAGTTGCAAAATAAAAATTGTGTTTTCAAAGTTACAATTTTAACATGTAGGAATAATATGCCCCAGGAAAATAAAGAAAGTAGTCCAATGTGGTATGGTAGTAATACTAACCTTAGTTTTGCTTCTGCCATAGATGCTGAAAGTGAATGATTGCATGTAAGAAGGCTGGGGGGTTAGTAATGTATTATATATAAAGAATTAAAGGTATAGATTTCTCAAAAGCATTTGTGGATAACAAGTAATAGTTAAATGAATTGGTTTTTACGGAAAATTATATCCTAACCACGTTAATAATGGTCTATAGAGTAATTTTTTGTGTATTATTTGGTGCACGCTCATTTGACACCCCAATAAAATATTTAATAAATAAAAACAATTTTATTTATTATTTAAAAACTATCACTACTCTTATTGCTAAGTTAATGATTGGTAACATTTTAACTATAGAAACTATGAGGAGCGTTAATTAATATTTATGAAAAAAATTCGTCTATCATCGATAAAATTTCAACGGTAGACTATTATATCAACGTGTTCCAACTTAGCAATGTTACTACAGCATGTTACCTTTTCAACAGCTTCGTTATTTCTTTTTGTAAACGTTGGTAGTGGCAGCACTTATGACATGTAACTGGACTTACCACCACATGTGAGGAAATAGACAAGACAAAATTCAAAGAATATTCCACATAATCTGCATGAGATTTTTATATAATTAATTATTTTCAATACGGGAATCTTTTTTTTGGATAAATTATTATAATATCTGTATTAAAAAAATTTCTTTCTCATTTTAACAATTGAATAATTGTTTATTTAATAAATAAAAAATAATTAAAATATTTTAAAAAATAAAGTAATATTGATAAAATAAAATACATTAAATTAAAGAAAAAAAATGTGGTTGAATAGATGCCCCAAAACAAATAACGTGTTATATTATTTTAACAACTCCCTCCTATTTTGTAGATAAATTTATATTATTTTAACACTCCGAATTTAATAAATAATAATAATAATAATAAAAATAATTATACTTAAAAATAGTAAATTACATTAATAACATAAAAAAAATACATTAAATAGAAAATAAAATAAAATAGGAGGTCATTTAAGTGGACATCGTTAATTTAAGTTTGATGTTTTTTTCTCTTCGATTTGATGTTTTTTTGTTTCGATTTAATGTATTTTGTTTGATGTCATTAATATAATTTATTATTTTTAAGTATTATTATTATTATTATTATTATTATTATTATTATTATTATTATTATTATTATTATTTATTAGATCCAAAAAAAAGAGGAAGTTGTTAAATGAGGTGGCTAATTTATCTACAAAAGGAAATAGTTAACAACATAGAATGAAGTGGCTATTTTATCTAAAATAGGAAATAGTTGTTAAAATAATACTAATTTATCTCAAAAATAGGAAGGAGTTGTTAAAATAATAATGGTTTATCTACAAAATAGGAGGGAGTTGTTAAAATAATAACGGTTTATCTACAAAATAGGAGGGAGTTGTTAAAATAAACACATTAGTTGTTTTGACACATCTAGTCAAATGTATTTTATTTTATTTTATTTTATTAATAGTATTTTGTTTTTATAAATATTTTAATTATTTTTCATTTATAAAATAAACAATTATTCAATTGTTAAAATGAGAAGAAAAAAAAAATTAATACCGTATATATGGTCGCATCCCCGAAATACTACCTTCTATTGCACCAATTTAAAATTGTTTTTCTTTAGGGTGGCGATGCGACTTAATAAAAAAAAATGATATTTTAGTATTTTTTTATGATAGGGTATTTTGGTTACTTAAAAAAAAAGATATTATAATAAATTATCACATTTTTTCTCCTCTTATGTTGTTTGTATAAAATGAATATGAAACTAGTTTTACATTAATATCTAAAGGAAATTATATATATTTTTTTATGTAATACTATTAAAGTAAGATGCAGTGGACTGATTTGACAGATGTTGGTAGGAGTGTACATGGGTGCGGGTCGACCCGCCAACCCTGATCACCCGATTTTTATCCGTACCCGATCACTTTCGGATCCAACCCAACTCAACCCGTTGAAACCCGCTTATAATTGGTTCGGGTAATGGGTTTAACTATTTGAACCCGTCGACCCGACCCAGTAACTAGTTATATTTTTTTTTAAATTTTGTTTGGCAGCCCAACAGATAGGGTTTCAGATATTATTAATAATTGATTTTTATATGAATGATGATCCAAGGTATTTATGCGTCTAGCCTAAATATTTAATTTTTCTCGCAATTTAGCGTTTAATTTGTTTTGGTCTTGTAATCTCGTATATGCCTACTCATAAAATTCATATCTAATTTTTGAATTGTCTCTTTCAAAATAGAAATTTAATTTTTGAATTAAATACTATTTATTTAAATGTTATATTTTTTTATAGTTTTACATAATAAAGGTATGAACGGACTTATAATAAATTTAGTTTAAATTTTTTATATTTATTAAATACAAATTTTTTTAGTTAAATATTATTCATTTGAGTTAAATACTATTTATGAGCAAAAATGATGCTTATACAAAATCTTATGAAGAATTTAGTTTAAATTTTTTATATTTAAATATATTAAGCACTTTTTTTTAGTATTTTATTTGAAAATAGTTAGTACTCTAACTATAAATAAATGAAACACTAGTCACTACTATTAAAAAATTATGGTAGCTTAGTAAACTAAAATGGTTGATGGGTTATCTGTAATGATGAAAGTAATGTGGTGGACCAAATAGCAATGCTAGCAGTTTTCTCCTTACTTTTATTATTAATATTTGTTTCTGAAGATTCTCAATTGTTTCCTTCCAGTTTTTGAGGAACTTGTGAAGTGCTTGTACTTGAAGTTGACATTGCTTAGAATTGATGAATTTTTATATTTTATTGATATCCTTGATGGAGCTAAATATCACTAGAAAGGGGGTTGAATAGGGATTTTGGCGTTTAAAAAAAGTTTTAAAGTTTATGAGTTTATGTCCTCTCAGTGAGGATGCGAACTAGAAAATGGTTTTTAAACTTTTCAAATGAAAACAGAATAAGTGCAAGAAAAATGTAAAGAGATAGACACACAACTTTTATCCTGGTTCATCCAATGATGGCTACGTCCAGTCCTCACAACCTTGTGAGATTTCACTAAAGATCAACAGATCAACCTCTAACCGTGGATGATTACACTTTGTGTATTCTCAAGCTTCACCAAGCTTACAATCAAGTTTCAAATATTTTCAAGTACAACTTACTTGAAAATTACAGAATGATATGAGTATGATTGCTCTCTCTTTTCTTAAACACTTTCTAAAAAGATATTTCAAATATCTAGTATATGAATGTAGAAAGTTTGAAGAGAGGATGAATATTGCTTTTGATAAACTTAAGATTCTTGATCTTTTTCTGCAATATTGTTGTGTGTTAGAATGATGAGTAGCTTGCTGCCTTTTATAGAGTTCTTGAGATGTTCTTTCCATGAGACAAGCTTTTGTGACCGTTTGAGATCAATTCAAATCAATCCATGGTCTTTCATCATATTTAAGAAAATGCCATCAGCTGTGCTTGGACTTATGCAGTCCATCCTCAGCCTAGCATTGAGCCTTGGTCTTGTGTAGCCTTTTTCTTTTCTCATTCTTCAAGACTTGTGACTTCTATTTTGAGTTTGTTTTCAGTTGCCTTTCTATATATTGACTTTGCTTTATTTTTCCAATCACCCAAATATGAAATATAGGGCTGCCCTTAGCCTTTCCACATGGGATGGTGGTTTGCAAACATGTGACTTCTTGAAAATCCAATGTTGAATCACCTTTGAACCTAGTACAGCTGGCCTTTGGATTCCTTTTGATCAGATGCTTCATATATTTATTTATTCATGTTATTTTGACTTCCTTTGATGAATTAAGAACATTATTTCTGCGAGGATGGCTATCCAGCTTGAAGACCCATCCTCTGACCTATCCTCCAGCTTGAACATTTAATGTATTAACCCAGATTTTTCTCCCTTTTGTTCTAATTGATGATTAACCTGTTTTCTTATAATAATTCACTCAAAAGCACAGATTAGTCATAAAACATAATCATAATCTTTAAACAATTTTGTTATCATTAAAATCGTTTGAGAGATTTTGTCTCAACAATCTCCCCCTTTATGATGATGACAAAATTCTTTAGATTATGATTTTTAAATATGATGATGTTAAATGTTTATGCTCCCCCTGAATCCAGTGAGTAATTATTTTTAAAATTTTAAGTGCTAAAAAATATTACTCCCCCTGAATGTATGCTAGGGATATGAATCTTAGAAAGAATGAAAGACTAAAATTTGTAAGATATTATAATGGCATAAGCATAGTCTTTTTAAAACAGCAAAACATTACTAAAACATCAACTTAATCAAAACATCATAACATGGCAACAATAGCATTAAAGCATCAAAACATCATAATCATAATATCAAAGCATCAAAGCATCCTAATCAAAACATCATAATCATAATCATTCTCCCCCTGAATTATGGCAGCAACAAAAAATAAGATTGAAACTGCTAATCTGAAGAGGACGGCTCATCAGAAGAGGACGAAGGGGAGGAAACAGGAACATCAAACGTAGGCATGGCAGGGAGCTCAGGAAGAGAAACATTAGGATCAGCCGTATTGACCATATGTTTGGTAACCCATTCAAGAATGAGCCCAAATTGTGCAAACGAGTTCTGGAGGTGGTCGAAACGACGAATCAATTTCTGCTGATCCTTCCTGATGGTTTTCAGGAGCTTCATATGCTTAGTGAGCTTCCGTTCCTTAGTACGTGGGCCAGGGACAGAGTCCTTGGACTGATTATTGACGCTAGAGCTCTTATTCTGCGAACTTCCAGCATTGTCCTTAGAGGGTTGATCATTTGTTGGCGCTAAAAATGAGTTAATAGAACAGAACCCAGTAGGAACCTCAGGCAGAGGTTGGGGTTGTTCAGGAACAACGTCAACATGAGTTGAAAGAGGAGCAGAAGTAGGAGGTATCAAAATGTCTTCTTGCAAATCAGGAGGAAATTCCTCAGGCAAGGTTTCAGGTGAGAAATGATAATATGTAAGATTTAGATCAAAGTAAAGTTCTTCACCGTCTTCCATGAGAGCACGAGGACCAGTTTTGACAGCATCCTCATGAGGAGGATCATTAGCGAATTGAGGTTGTGACTCTTTAATGGGCATATTTAAATCAGAAGGCAGCGGAGGGGATTTTGGTGGAGAGGGAACAACAGTGGACAGAGGCGGAGAAGGAGTGGGTGCAGCTTCCATAGTGGTCTCTTGAGGTGGATTGGGAGTATCTTCAGAAGAAGGTTGATCTGATGGTTGTTCAAGTGGAGCAGCAGTAGAGGAGGAACTTCTTGTTTTCCTTTTCTTTGAGGTGGTTGACTCAGTGGGTTTGTTCAGTTGAAAACGTTTGTTCGGAGTCTTCTGATTCCACAAGATGAATGGTAGAGTCTTGAGGAATAGATTTTCTAGATGAAAGAACACCAGAAAGGATTCTTGAGGATCGTTTGGTTGGAGCGGAGGATTGAGTGGAGGATGAATGTTTGGATGGTTTGGGTGAAATGGAGGGGATAGAGGTAGTGACAGAGGGTTCAACACTAGATAGTGATGCTTGATTTTCAGTGGTGTTGGATGTGTTTTCCTCAAGGTGATCAGACTCTGTACTAGAGTAATGATCTTCAGCATCTTCATATTCTTGAGAGACAATTTTTCTTCTAGCAACAACCTTAGTTCTTGCCATGATTTTTGGAAGAGAAAACTTAATTCTGGTTTTAGAGGAAATGGGATGAAGGACAACGAGGAAAGTGAGGAAGATAATGTTATGGAGGATGTTGGTGAAAAAAAAATGTTGGAGGAAGATGGAGGAATAAAAAATAATAAAAAATAATGATGCAGTTTGCCTGGAAGGATGTAACATTGATTGACAGGACAAGGCGTGCAGGGGGGCGTGTGAAGCACGCGTGTTGGAAACGGCAGTTTCAGCCGTTGTAGCATTAAATGCTAGCGCGAATCAAGGAAACGGCGCCACATGGACGGCCCAATGAGAAAATGGAGCGCGTGCACGCAAGGTCTGGGGCATTTAAAGCAGAAACATTAAAATGGACTCTGTGTCCTCTGAGTTCTTTCATCCTCTAAACTCTATGCCTATTTTCCCCCTCTTTTTTGTTTTTAAAATCAGATTTGATCTTTCACACAAATATTAAAAATTAAAATAATAAAACAACCAAAAACAATAAAAAACAGAAATGATATAATGGATAAAACAATTAATCAATTAATTTTAGAAAAATCAAATATGGACAGTTTTTCCAAAATATTTTTAAATCGATCCTTCTGGAGAGGTTTCATAAAAATGTCTGCCAATTGATTTTCAGTGTCAATGAAAATTAATTCAATGTCACCTTTTTGAACATGATCTCTTATAAAATGGTGTTTAATTTCAATGTGCTTAGATCTAGAGTGCTGAATTGGATTTTTTGAAAGATTTATAGCACTTGTATTATCACAGAGGATGGGAATATTTGCGTACCTTAGAGAATAGTCCTCTAGCTGGTTCTTGATCCACAGTAGTTGGGAGCAACATTGTGCAGCTGATACATATTCAGCCTCTGTAGTTGATAGAGCAATGGTACATTGTTTTTTGCATGACCAACTTATTAGAGATTTACCAAGAAATTGGCATCCTCCATTTGTGCTCTTCCTTTCAACTTTGTCTCCCGCATAGTCACCATCACAATAAGCTATGAGGTCAAAATTTGAACATTTCTCATACCAGATTCCCAGATTAATTGTGCCAACAAGATATCTTAAAATCCTCTTAACTGCTGTAAGATGAGATTCTTTGGGAGAGGATTGAAACCTTGCACAAAGACCTACAGCAAAGACTATGTCCAGTCTGCTTGCTGTCAAGTATAATAGGGATCCAATCATCCCTCTATATTCTTTCTAAGAAATTGGAGTTCCTTCATCATCTTTGTGAAGCATGGAGGATGGGTGCATAGGAGTTCCCATACTCTTAGCTGAACTCATGTTGTATTTGTTGAGAAGATCTTTAGTGTATTTTTCTTGTGAGATGAAGATGCCGTTTTTCAATTGCTTGATTTGTAGTCCAAGAAAGAATTTCAATACTCCCATCATGCTCATTTCGAATTCACTTTGCATGAGGTTGGCAAAATCTTCACACATCTTTTCGTTTGTAGACCCAAAGATTATATCATCAACATAAATTTGCACAATCAATAAATTCTTTTCAATAGTTTTCTTGAAGAGTGTTGTATCTACCTGTCCTCTTAAGAAACCATTGTCTTTTAAAAATGAGCTTAACCTCTCATACCAAGCTCGAGGAGCTTGCTTTAAACCGTAAAGAGCTTTTGAGAGTTTATAAACATGATTGGGCTTCTTTTCATCCACAAATCCAGGAGGTTGTTTGACATACACCTCATCATTTAGAAAACCATTTAAAAAAGCACTTTTGACATCCATTTGGTATAGTTTGATACCTTTATGGGTGGCATATGCTAGGAGGATTCGTATAGCTTCATGTCTTGCAACCGGTGCAAATGTTTCATCGTAGTCAATTCCCTCTTGTTGATTGTAGCCTTGAGCAACTAGCCTTGCTTTGTTTCTTATTACCTCTCCATCCTCATTCAGTTTGTTTCTGAAAATCCATTTTGTTCCAATGATGGATTTTTCAAGTGGAAGAGGTACAAGGTTCCATACCTTGTTTCTTTCGAATTGTGAGAGTTCTTCCATCATGGCTTCAACCCATGATTTGTCACACATGGCTTGATCAATATTTTAGGGTTCAATTTGTGAAATCATGGCCATGGCAGCTGCATTTCCTCGTAGAGATTGTCTGGTTCTTACTCCATCAGCCGTGTCTCCAATAATCAGATCTGGAGGATGAAGGTTCATCTTCCTCAGATTTATCAATTTTTTCTAAGCACAAGTCGTCAAACTCATCAAAAATAACATGCATGGATTCCTCCACAGTTTGAGTCCTAAGATTATATATATTCTATAACCTTTAGACGAAGTGGAGTATCCTAAAAACAGTCCATTGTCATATTTTGAATCAAACTTTCCCAAATTTTCTTTATTATTTAGGATGTAACAATAACACCCAAATATGTGAAAATATGAGATGTTTGGTTTTCTTCCCTTCCATAGTTCATAAGGAGTTTTGTTTAAAATCTTTCTAATGGATACACGATTTAAAACATAACAAGCGGTATTAATTGCTTCAGCCCAAAAATATTTTTCAATGTTGGCTTCATTCAAGATAGTTCTAGCTTTTTCTTGCAAAGTTCTATTTTTCCTCTCAACAACTCCATTTTGTTGAGGAGTTCTTGGGCAAGAAAAATTGTGAGAAATATCGTTTTCATCAAAAAGATTTTTGAAAGATTCATTTTCAAATTCACCTCCATGGTCACTTCTTACGGAGATAATTTTTTATCTCTTTTCATTTTGGATCTTTTTACAAAAATAATGAAAAGCCTCAAAGGCATCATTTTTATGTTTTAAAAATAAGACCCAAGTAAAATGTGAAAAGTCATCAACAATTACAAATCCGTACCTTTTTCCACTAAGCCTAGGAGTTTTAATAGGACCAAAAAGATCAATATGAAGTAGCTCAAGAGGATGGTTTGTGGAAACAACATTTTTAGAATGAAAGCTACTTTTTACTTGTTTTCCTTTGGCACAAGCTTCACAAATTTTGTCTTTTTCAAAATTAATTTTTGGAAGGCCTTTGACTAATTCTAATTTAGATAATTTAGAAATAGTGTTTAAACTTGTATGACCAGCTCGTTTGTGCCATACTCATTTATCCTTTTCAATGGATACAAAACAAGATTCAGTAGGCAAATCATCAAGATATAGCTCATATAAATTTTTTTTTCTAAAACCGGAAAAGAAAACTCTACCCGAGGATGAGTGTTTAACCTCGCATAGATTGAGTTTAAAAATAACTTCAAAACCACTATCACAAAGTTTGCTAATGCTAAGCAAATTATGTTTTAAACCATCTACATATTGAACATTTTCAATTTTGGCAGAATTTTTATTACCAATGATATCGTTACCTTTTATTTGAGCTTTATCATTATTTCCGAATGTGACCGATCCTCCATCCTTTATTTCCAATGAAATAAAGCAATGCTTATCCCCTATCATATGCCTTGAGCAGCCACTGTCCAAGAACCATGGCTTTCTTTTGTTGATCAGAGGATGTACCTGAGTTTGAGTTTAATAGTGACTTAGGTACCCATATCGAGGTGGGTCCTCGTTGGTTAGTTCTTCCTCTTGTGATGAATTTTCTTTTGTGATAACAAATAGAATCGTGATACCCATATTTACCACAGAATGAACATCCTTTCTTAACGTTATCTGCACTTTTCTTTGCATAACATCTTTTGAAAGTATGTCCAAGTTTTTTGCAAAAGGTACATCTTGGCCTATCCTCTTGTTTCTTTGGAATAAAAAAAATTTCATAGAGTTTTTGTTTTTGAGAACTTTTAAATCTAATACCAGCTTTGTCAATGATTCCAGATTGTGATCCCATAATCTTTTGAAAAGTATCAGTGGATTTAACAAAGTTGGTAAGATCATTTTTGAGTTCTTCAACCTCTATTTTCAAAATTTCCTTTTCTGCATCCTCTTTTGGAGGATGAGTTTTGACATTTCTTTTGTTTACAATAGATAGTTGTTCGGACAACTTCTCATGAGATAACTGGTCTCGAATAGTTTGTTCATAATTTTTCTTCTCAGCTTGAAGTTTCTCATTTAACTTCTTTATTTCATAAAGTTGGTTTTTAAGAAAACCACATTTATGAGACAAAGTGTTTGAGTCATTCAAAAGATTGTCAAATTCAATTTCTAATTGTTCACAATTAGGACAAGGTTCAGATATGATTACCTTTTCAGTTTCTGAGTTCGTCATAAGGCAGAGGTTGGCCTCTTCTTCCTTTTCTTGTTTCGAGGATGAGTCATCACTATCATCCCACGTGATCATCATTGATTTGTTTTTGTAAGGAAATTTTCTTGAGTTCTTTTTGTTCAGAGGACACTCAGTTTTGTAGTGACCTAACTTGTTGCATCCAAAGCAAGTAATCTGACTTTTGTCAATTTTTTCTTTTTGAGGAGATCTTTTATCCTGTCCTCTACGATTTATCATCCTCTGGATTCTTCTCGAAATGAGAGCAAGTTCATCTTCTTCCTCAGATAGAGGATAGTCTGCACTTTCTTTCTTAGTGGCTTCTTCAGCTCTTTTGGATGATGAGCTTTCTGTTTGGCTTGATTTTAAAGCTATCATTTTTCCTTTTTTGCTTGGTTTGTCAGCCAGCAACAAAGGTTCATGAGCTCTTAGAATTCCAACCAAATCCTCTAATAAAATAGGAGGTCATTTAAGTGGACATCGTTAATTTAAGTTTGATGTTTTTTTTCTCTTCGATTTGATGTTTTTTTGTTTCGATTTAATGTATTTTGTTTGATGTCATTAATATAATTTATTATTTTTAAGTATAATTATTTTTATTATTATTATTATTTTTATTTATTAGATCCAAAAAAAGAGGAAGTTGTTAAATGAAGTGGCTAATTTATCTACAAAATAGGAAATAGTTAACAACATAGAATGAAGTGGATAATTTATCTAAAATAGGAAATAGTTGTTAAAATAATATTAATTTATCTCAAAAATAGGAGGGAGTTGTTAAAATAATAATGGTTTATCTACAAAATAGGAGGGAGTTGTTAAAATAAACACATTAATTGTTTTGGCACATCTACTCAAATGTATTTTATTTTATTTTATTTTTATAAATATTTTAATTATTTTTAATTTATAAAATAAACAATTATTTAATTGTTAAAATGAGAAGAAAAAAAAAAATTAATACCGTGTATATGGTCCCAATTTAAATTTTTTTTTTCTTTAGGGTGGCAATGCCGACCTTAATAAAAATAAAAAAAAAAAGATATTTTAGTATTTTTGTATGATAGGATATTTTGGTTAGTTAAAAAAAAAATATTATAATAAATTATCCCATTTTTTCTGCTCTTATGTTGTTTGTATAAAATGAATATGAAACTAGTTTTATATTAATATCTAAAGGAAATTATATATTTTTTTGTGTAATACTATTAAAGTAAGATGCAGTGGACTGATTTGACAGATGTTGGCAGGGGTGTACATAGGTGCGGGTCGACCCGCCAACCCTGATCACCCGATTTTTATCCGTACCCGATCACTTTCGGGTCCAACCCAACCCAACCCGTTGAAACCCGCTTATATTTGGTTCGGGTAATGGGTTTAACTAGAACCCGTCGACCCGTAGACCCGACCCAGTAACCAGTTATATTTTTTTAAAAATTTTGTTTGGCAGCCCAACAGTCCGATAGGGTTTCAGATATTATTAATAATTGATTTTTATATGAATGATGATCCAAGGTGTTTATGCGTCTAGCTTAAATATTTAATTTTTCTCGCAATTTAGCGTTTAATTTGTTTTGGTCTTGTAAACTCGTATATGCCTACTCATAAAATTCGTATCTAATTTTTGAATTGTCTCTTTCAAAATAGCAATTTAATTTTTGAGTTAAATACTATTTATTTAAATGTTATATTTTGTTATAGTTTTACCTAATAAAGGTATGAACGGAAAACTTATGCTTATAATGAATTTAGTTTAAATTTTTTATATTTGTTAAATACAAATTTTTTTAGTTAAATATTAATCATTTGAGTTAAATACTATTTATGAGCAAAAATGATACTTATACAAAAGCTTATGAAGAATTTAGTTTAAATTTTTTATATTTAAATCTATTAAGCACTTTTTTTTAGTATTTTATTTGAAAATAGTTAGTACTCTAACTATAAATAAATGAAACACTACTATTAAAAAATTATGGTAGCTTAGTAAACTAAAATGGTTGATGGATTATCTGTAATGATTAAAGTAATGTGGTGGACCAAATAGCAATGCTAGCTGTTTTCTCCTTACTTTTATTATTAATATTTGTTTTTGAAGATTCTCAATTGTTTCCTTCCAGTTTTTAAGGAACTTGTTAAGTGCTTGTACTTGAAGTTGACATTGCTTAGAATTGATGAATTTTTATATTTTATTGATATACTGTTATTGAATTTATTTATGTATTTGAAGATTGTTGAATGTATTTTTTTGTTGAAGATTGTTGAATTGTGTGAGAGGTTGATGATTTTTTTTAAAGAATTGAATGATATGATTGAAATTTTATAGTTTTTGAGACTTTTAAGTATTAAATATATTTTCATTCAATATATTTTCTCGTAAAATAAAAAACAAATCATTATTTATGTATAACCCGCCAACCCAACCCAACCCAACCCGTTCTTGATCGGGTCGGTTCGGTTCGAGTTAAATGAAAAAAATATAAGTTTAAAACTTAAACCAATCCAAAGATAATTGATCGGATCGGGTATCGGATTTTATCAAAACCGACCCAACTCAACCAATGTTCACGGTGTAAAATTATTTTACACAAATTTTTTTTGACAAGTAAATTTGTTTATTAAAAATGTCCAAAGTTAACATAATTACACTAATAACTAATATTGTTCTATTAGAATAACCACGCATACTAAATTAAGTTCTTTTTGAATTATCTCAAGTTTCACTTTTCTTATATTATGTAGCGTAAATAAGATAAGAAGTACAATTACTCTTTAGGGTTAATAAGGAAAGGATCCCCCTAATGCACTTCACCATTAGAATGAAATAGAACTTGTTGAGATTTAAGAACTGAAACTCTTCAAACTACACAGCTATGAATTGATTTGTTCTGATTGATTCAGACTTGAAATTCGTATTTACATAAAATGGAATTGAAAATAGATGAAAAAATTAAACACAAGACACCAAAGAATTGTTAACCAAGTTCCGAGCAATACTCCTACGGACAAAATTTGTTGAATGCTTTGGCACAAACATCATGGTCTTCCTTGCTGAATTAAATGGTAAATCAACTGGCCTGAAGCTTATTGGTCCAACAACCTCTTTTCTCAAAGCTGGCAAACTAACTTAGTGGTTGTAGAGTTAGTTATTTTCTGTTTTTCAGCTGTGACAGTTATAAAAAGCTTTTAAGTAGTAACTAATTGTCATATAAATAGAGAAACTCATCATGTGAATGATCATCATCACAATTGCAGAAAAATACAATTAGAAAAGGGAAAATTTCGGGAGCTTTGTGAATATTAGAAAAACCTTGTGAATTAACACCATTGTAATCTTTGATCAACAATAAAACTTCTCTTTCAGATTCTGTCCCCCAGATGCAGGAGCATTGCTCTGAACTGAGTTAACAATTCTTTGGTGTCTTATGTTTAATCTTTTTCAATTCCATTTTATGCAAATACGAATTTCAAGTCTGGAGTAATCAGAACAGATCAATTCATAAGCTGTGCAATTTGAAGAGTTTCAGTTTAAACAACTAACTGTCTTTTTTTCTTTTCTTTTGATGGTAAACAACAAAAGTCTATAATACTTGTGGTGTGGAGCTTCTTTAAAAGAAAAAACCAAGTAATATTAAGTCAAAACATCATTGCACCGACAAATGACAATTTACGGCTGCAACATACGGAAACATCTTTTTCCCCTTCCCCTCCATATTTTTGACCTTCAACTTTCTAAACCTTGTTAGTCATGAATTGCTGTGATTAAAAACCAAAAATAGAACACGGCTTGGATAACTTTGAGATATGAATGCCTTCACAGAATGTTCACTTTTCATGAACAAGGGTGCAATACTCAGGGTACCACATGTTTCCTCTGACAAACTCCACAGTATCCTCCTGCAATGCAGCCAAAGCAACAACCATGAGTTAGCAGCAGCAGAGTATGAGTAAAACTTAACCAGGCTAGCATTCACATAATTAAGAACCATATATATAAGAGATCTGGTCAATTTTGCAATGGACGGTTTCTAATCTTGTTTGGTTCACTCTCCCCTGATAGAGTACAATTTACAAATTATACCAGTCCACACAACCAGAATATGCAATGCATGATAGGTGGGTAATCTGAAAGTTTCCATACTTCTGACATATGTGCAAGTTCCTTGGACCCAACACCCCCATGTCCTTCAGCCAACCCTTCAGCAACTGCTGCACGTAGAACAGCAGCCCCAACCTCTGCTGTGACATTTCGTATACTGCAGTGCAAGAGTATAATTAACTTATTAGCTTCCACACACAATAATATACACCCACACCATTGTTTCTTTTAAAATTTGGGTACACATTTTCTTAACCATATTATATGAAACATAGTTTTGTTTCCAAAAACTATATTGTTATATGGTACCAAACTTGGATCAAGATCCTATTAGAGTCAGAGAATCAGTTTTAGTGTGTCTAAACAAATTGATTTTTATTTCTCTGAAGTAGTTCAGAAAAGTGCTACGGTAAAGGAGAGCCATGAGAGAACGAAAATCAAATGATAACAAGAAAAAGAATTGAGCTTACCAATCAATGGATGGATACAAGATTCCTTTATTGATATCTTCCTCTTTCATGTAAGATGCAAGGCTGTGAAGATGACAGCACGTTAGTAATATATTTAAAAGGAATTGAGTGGCATCTCATCAGAGAGGTAGTCAAATGCACAAAGAAACAAAAAAAAATATTAATAAGCTTTTCATCATCTAATTTTAGAAGAAATGTGCTGAAGGTAGTGTAGAGTCTGTGGCAAGGGTGAGGGACTGCTGCCTGTGGAATTTATTAATCTTGTTATTTATTACTTTACGCAAACAAAATCCACATGGATTTCTGGGCTAGTAAACATTAAGGCTTGTAGATAAAATTTTCAAAGAAAGGAGGTATAAAACAGACAAAATGATTTGACAATAATAAGAGGTCAAAGTGCTCAATTGTTATGCCTAACACCAAGCACTACAAACATCAAACTAGATTATTTTCAAAACTTCCACTGGTGTGGGAAATACCATTCAGATGCTGCCTGCAACATTCCATCTGTAATATGACGAGCACCAGACAGAAGTGATCCCAAGCCAATCCTGAAATGGAAGGTTACAATAGAAATTACGCTGGCATTTCCATTCAGAGCCATGATTCATGAAAATATATAAGCCCACACCATTGACCATACCCTGGGAACAGGTACATGTTGTTGGCTTGATTTACATGGCCAACTCTTCCATTTCCTGTACAAAAATTAATTTGGAGGTAATGGTTGTTACACATGATGCTGAACAAATCAACCAAACTTTGTACTAACAGGATGTATATCCTATATAGCCTCCATGGCTGTGAAATATATGAAAAAGACAAAGTACTTCAAAGATAACGAATCATATTAAGAGGTAATTACCGAGATCTACATTTTCAAAAGGGCTTCCACTTGCAAACACTATGTTTTCTCCAGCATGATTAAATGCATCAATAGGAGTGCACTCAGCTGTCCCAATAATAACAGAAAAAATGAGAAATGAAAAACATGGACACTATCAAGCAACTGTGAGTGCATAATAAGCCTTGTACAAACAAACCATTCATAGTGGGATTAGACATGGCAAAGATAGCAGGTTTTGTTGAAACAGATTCTCTCATTGCCTTAAGAACCTGAGTTGAATCCCAACCATTAAAATAAAGAAACCCAATTACAGTCAAATGCATGATGCAAAACCCAAAGATGTCTAAACAAGACATTTTAAAACATGTGTCTATTGCATTTAATTGTCGAATATACTTCATTGAGGAAATAGACATTATTAGAGTGGCATTATAAAAGGTAATTACCTGCTCGTTAAAAACACCACCAACCCCAGACAATCCAAGCAGCACATGGGGCCTAACCTTTTTAACCTAAAGATAATTAGCATCAATAGTTACAACATGCACATGAACGAGTATGCATGTCTTTAAAGTAGCATTATTTAAGAATCTTCTTATATAAACATAATAGTTTATACTAGGGGTAATTACACTAACATCCCCTAAGATCTATGCAAATATCACTCACACCCCTTCTATTTTTTCAAAATCACTAATCTCCCCTGAACTCTAACACCGCTTATATTCGGTTAGAAAAATAACACTAACTTCAATTCAAATGTCAACAAGCCCAGCCACAAAATGATCAAACAACCTACAAGCAGTCTCACACCTCATGAAATCACTTTCATCTGTTGAAGACACAAACTATACCCTCCAAACCATCCTTCCAATCTTCATAAAAAATAGTCTTGATATCAAAGAAGCATAATAACACTAAACATAGTGTTCAAAATAATAATAACACTAAACGCGTATAAACCTGTTCAATGAGAGAAAATACAATAATGAAGAGTTTTTTTTATACAATTTCAATATAATATAACAAGATATTGAACTATTGATTCATCCTTATATAGGCAAGTTTGTTGCTATAAACTATTATAAATTATCAAAACCTATTTGAAACGGTGGTGTTGCAATGCTTTAGATGATGTATACAATTAATTTTAGCAGATTTGTGAATGATTATGTTGAAGAATGGTGCAACATCATGGCTTCCTCTATCTCAGTCAAATTGTTTCACCAATAAAGATTCCCTTTTCAACTAACTCAGCCATAAAATTTTGAAGGAAAACAAAGATATTGTGAGTGATGCAGAGCAACTAACAGAGGTTAAAGCAGAGGGGTACTTATTAGTCTTATGTAACACAATTAAGGGAGGTAAATGATCATTTACCAAATAGAGGGAGTGCGAGTGATATTTGCAAAAGACTTTTAGGGGAGGTTATTATAATTTCCCCTTTAATTTTTTTTTTGATTAAAATAATTTCCGCTTTATATAGTATCATAGTTTATTTTATCCATAAATAAAAGGCTAAAGCCAATGGTGTTTTCCTCAAACAAATTCAATAGCATTACCACTTCAATGATGCTAGCACCCTCTGCAAGCCCTTCAAGGTCTCTTGGATTTTTAGCAAATGGAACTGCAGCTGGATCTAGATTACTCCTTTCTGTCGTGATAAGACCCTGCAATCAGGCATCACGTCATTACTGACAGACTTAAAGGATGCATCATATCAACGTTAATAACAGAATTAGATACATACAATGAAAATAACAGAAGCCAAAGAGCATACATTTATCACGACGTCAAAATTATATATGAAGACAGATTAAGACAGAATTTGACGATAAAAAAATGAGAATATTTGGGTTACAAAAAGTTGAGCTAATAATCACGAGGTAACAACATGATATAGAATCGTGAAGATGTTTATGGGTTGGGGGTTGGGTGCTGCAATTTTGAAGCACTAACAATACAACTTTGTAATTAAAGACAGTGAAAGCATACATCTTTATCAATTAAAAAAAATTGACTTTTCGCAGCTGTTTCACTACACCCTGACATCCTTGAAACTGCCCGGACAGCCATGTTAAGAACCCCAAGCCCTGCGCTGCAAGTCAGGCAAAAAGTTATCATGTTAGGCAGGACCAGACAGTATTTTGGCAGCCATCTCAGGCAGAAAGTAGCGATAAGGAGAAGCTTGTTTGAATAATAAAACAAACTGGACAACCAATAAGGATTACATCACAATAAGTTTTGCAAGTACCTCCCAGCTCCAACTATAACTATCTTTTGTTTCGCAAAATCAGACAATGGTCGACCTTGCGCTCTTACGGTTCCCAGTAATCCAGCAAGTGCAACACCAGCTGTGCCCTATTGGACAGTTAAAATGATGGGAAATCAAGATTTCAGTAGTTACTTCAAGGACACAACCCATTACTTAACTGTTTGAACATTTTCAACATTAAAAACATATCGCTTTCTCACCTGTATATCATCATTAAACATGCAAAACCTTTGACGATATCGTTTCAGGGTTTCAAAAGCCCACTTCATTTGGAAATCCTCAAACTGAAAAAATCAGTCAATATCAACCAATTACTAATTCAAACATCAAGAGAAACACGTTCTAAAAGAAATACAAACCTGCACAATAGCCTTTGGCCATCGTGCGTGAACAGCTTCCATGAATTCATCTACAATTGACAGATACTCTTCACCTTCCAACCTAGGTTGTCGAACTCCTAAATCTATCACATGAAAATCATGTCAGAATACAGTAACTTCATGCTGTATACAAGGAGGAATTAGCATGTTTTCTTTCTGCATGCTCAAGAGATCAACAGAAGTGACAGAGCCATAATTTATATTATTTAAGTGCAACCACATCATCCAGGGTGCTAAAAAACATGAAATCTTCCTCAGTTTATAAAGCAAATATGTCCCCTGAAAATGAACGATGAGAGAATACAACAATAGAAATAAGCAAACAAAATATCTAACAGAATGATGTTTACTCACAAAGGCGATCGTCAAGTAGTGTTTGATTGTTTGTGCCAACATCCAGCATGACTGGAAGGATCTGCCACAGTTAAGAATAAAGCATACAGCATAAGTTAAAGCAGAGTTACTGGCCTTACCAAGTTGCAGTTAAAAATGAAAACCTAAATACTATGCAAAATCAATAGTTTTAAATATGTAATAAATATATCAAAATACACGCAGAATACACAAGTTGAGGGGAAAATTAAAGATACATTGACAGAGTTAGGAAAAAGAAGCACATACTTTATGTGGGTTGATACCAGCAGCAGCAACATACATATCAAGTTTTCCTATTGGTATTCCAATGCCCTGAACTCCAAGGTCACCTAACCCAAGGATACGACTACCATCTGTCAAGACAATCATGTCTACCTGAAACAGTAAGATGATTAAGATCAATAATAATAAATGAATAACACAAGCTAGGAAGAAGTTTGTTACTTAATCAACCAAAAACCTCCTAAACTGCAACAAGTCATATAGCCACATAACGCCTTGTCCAGTAACTGGGATATTTACCATTGTAATGACAAAAAGTGTTAAGAAATGAAGTAACCATATTCAGATCTAAATACCTAAATCATTGACGAAGTTCTATAAAAATTTAAAATGAGTACCAAGTAAATGTTTAGACAGTACAAAAGAATGTCTTTTAATAAGAAGAATAAAATATAATAAGCTCCTCTATATTTTCCAATTTTCACCTACCTACCCGCTATTTCATAAACCCAATACCCACATAAACCTTACCCTAGCTCGGTATATTTACGAAAATTCAAAAAAATATCAAAAGAAAATATAGCAAGTTTCAGGTTGAACAGATGTCCTCAATGCACTAATAAAATAAAATATATTTGGTGAAACTAAATGGATCCATAATAAAAATGCAACATCCTGCTCATTTGAACAACGGTTTATCTATAAGGATGTTAAAATTTTACTAAATTCATCAACAGAATTCAAGTAACTGCAGAACTGTTATGTTTCAAATGTTGCAACCCTGACAAACTTGAACAATCTTGTGTAGTATTTGAAGGGAAGAATGAAAAGAAAAAGTTCACTTCCATTTCAATTATGAACAAAAAGAAAAGGGATACATTATTCACCAAGATCAATTCAATACCTGAGGAGCTGGCCAGTTATAGATCATTGACATCATCTCTCCTTTATCTTTGGCACTAAAATACATTCCACGTGGGCGTCTAAATAACCCACAATAATTTTGACACACTAACCCAACTGTAGGAGTATAGATTATTGGAGCAAATTCTTTGATGTTATCAATGAGAGCCTGAAGAGAATGAAAGGCAATATCATAAAAGTCATTTTAAGAATAAACATTACCATATTTTCTCACATTATCAACCCAATTTCATCATCAAACTCACTCTATAGTACAGAGTCTCATTCCTGTCATGCAGTCTATTTAAGATCCTCCATTTCGATAAGGAAACAATCTTATCTGATTGGCCCTGGGTATTATTCTCCAATGATCTATATGAGCTCACTGGAAAGTTAAAACAATATGTTACGGCTATCAAACGTTAAAGATGGGTAACAAACATGAAGCTAATCACACTAGCACTTCACATAATATAATATAATTTAAGATAGCCATTAAGTACTGAGATTTCAGAGTATAAATTTGTATATTATTAGAATATTAGGCATAAAACTTACTAAAGCGATCATATTGCTCTTGAAATGAAATGATACGAGGAGGAAGGAGGCCCCGAAGCCCCAATCGATCCCTTTCAGTTAAAGGAAATCCAGTATCCTACATTTTGAGAATTAAACAAAAAAAGTTTTAGGATTCAAAACAATGATTAAGAACAGGCATGAGAAACTTGAAATTTTATGCTGATAGTAAATTTTTGTATCTAAACCCTCAGTAAGTCACGTTGGTAGGATTGACACATGATAAGAAGCATTTTGTAACACATCATCACATTCAGCATTTATCAAACGAACTTAAAACTGTTATGATGTTTAATATGAGTATCAGTAAAAAGAATTGCTCCATTTAATCAGCTTCAATCATGGTTTTAAATTGTAATCTTCAATCGCAATTGCAACCCCAATATTGCGGATTTTGAAGTCTCCACAACGGCATTGCAAGTGCAATTTAAGCTGCATCTGTAGCATTTACCCGCAATGTAAAGTTCCCCATCACAAATGCAACCGCAACCGCAATTTAAAACCATAGACTTCAACATGCATGTCGGATGTATATAATAACTCCAAGCAAAAAACTAAATTTCTAACAAATCTGAGTGTTCACATCAACTAAACCATATCACAAACACAAAGTCATCAAACTTTGGGGACTTCAAGTGAACAAACAACACTCAAAATGACCACATTTTTTATAAAAAAAAAAAAATACCAATTGAAAATCTCGACCTCCTCTAATTTTTCTGTCAAATCACTTAAAGTACAAATTCATCAACATAAAAAATAATTAATCAAAACAATTACAACCTCAAAAAAACCAATTAAAAAATAAAAAAGAAAACGAAAAGAAAGAGAGTGAGAGAAAGAGAAACAGAGTTAGAGCGAACTCAAAACTAGTTCTACAAAATGTGAAGTTGAAGAGAAAGATGATGAATGAACCTTATTGAACCAAGGATCGTGTAGAATATCAGCACCACGTTTATGAACCATGCACGGACCAGGAATCGCCGTCGAGAAACACCGCGGTCGTGGCGCGGCGAATCGCGTGAGCTTCCACATTCTTCCAAATCAAAACCGTAAACCACCAAACTCAAACCAACTGCACCACCTACTCAGCCAAAGTAAAATCAAAATGAACTTTAAAATCAAATGCTATTTATTATTTATTATTTTTTTAAAAAAGATTAAAAAAAGAAAATCTCAGTTTTTAGTAGCAGCACCTTTTTTCTTTGAGAAAGTTTATAGTGCAAAGTTTTGTACGTAAAGAATTGAGATAGGTGTTAATGTTATAGCGGAGAGCGTGAGAATTTATAAGGTGAGAAGTGTGAAGGTTTCTCTCTCTTCACATTGTTCGTGCGTGTTTGTTTCTTGTGAGAGGTTAAAGAAACAGTTTGAATCAGTTGTTGCAGGTGCTACCCGTTTCAGATTCGGGCATCGTTGAAAGATGAAATGGTACGAAGAGGAAGCTGACCGAAGAGATCCGGGCAAAAGACAGTGGGGTCACTTAAGTGTAGCAAATCGTAATACGATGGTGACTAACTAAAAAATTATTATAATAACGCGCACCACTCCAGTACCATCATTTTTTTTTTGTTGAAATTATAAATTTTATATTTAATTTAAAAATCAAATATATTCAGAAATATTTGAAAATGTCAAAATAAATTTTATTATTTTTGAATATAATTTTAATCCTTCTAAAATTAAAATCAAACATGTATTTAATATTTACTATTTTTAAAATATAAATTTATACGATTTTTTTGACAGAAAATTGATATGACTTTAATTTTAAAGGCACTATTTTAAAAAACTAAAAATAAGAGCAGAGTCAAAAGAACGATCAGCAGAAGCTATGGTCCTCTACAATTTTCTATAATTTCTATGTAGTAAATAGTTATATAATAGTGGTATTGTACTTTTTTATGTAATGTTATATTATAGTAGTATTGTAAAAATAAAATAAAAAAATAAGAGAGAAAGAAAACAAAGACCCAAACAAAAGATTCGTGAAGTCTATTGGCTCAATGGAAACAGAGGTAAACGTTGTATTTTTAATTTAATATTAATTATTTTTTTCAATTGTATTATGTAAATAATATCATTTACATCACAAACAAATCATTAGATTTTTTTACATATTTTATGATAGTGATGAACAAATATATATAATTAGTTTTAAATTATTATATATATATATATATATATATATATATATATA
>JBBPBP010000003.1:3310264-3324855 GCA_037974735.1 Cicer chorassanicum
TGATATAATATTTTCACTCAAACAACAAATTTTGTGATACAAGTATCAAGTAAAAAAATTATAGAAAAGTATAATAATAGTCAAATATTATACCAAATAATTTGAATCAACCTTATTTATATATAATATTTATGCATAACTCGGATGAGTAAAACTACTTGAATTTTGTCTGTCAATTTTTTGAATTAATTTGGTGTATAAAAACAAAACATCTCTGAACTAGATTTTTTACAAAATATTTTGCACAATTAAAAAGTAAGATTAACATCACTGATTTTGTTCAAATTATCCTAAACCAAAATCCAGAGATTAATCTAGAGATAAATATCATGCACTTTGCTAATATACCTTTTACTCTCTCATGTTAAATATAATAATTGAAAAAGAACAAAAGTATGCTTCGTTTCCTTTTTTTAAATGAAACTAATAATGAATCTTAGGCAAGTTAAATATAGAGAAGTAAGTGTTGTATATTCAAATTCACACTTCATTGTGTCAAATGTTTTCATAATCTTTTAACATAAGTGCATTAACTAGATATTTCCTTTAATATAGTAATTTTCAATATCCTTCCATTTTAAATTATCAACGAGTAAGTAATTTGACTTGATTAATAAATTTTAGGAAGAATCATTTGAAAACATTCGAATATAAAACTTGACTAAAATCATTTTTTATCGGATTTTACTTATATTTCGACCAAATTCCATATTATTAAAGTCATAAAAAAATCGAAGAGTTAAATAAATAAAAAATTATCAACTTTGCGGTCTAAATACTAAGCATAATTTAACTTGAAACAACGAAAATAAAGAATATGCGGAGTCCATAATAGATGGTCAATAAATTTTGGAACTTTGGCCTATATAAAAACACTTGCAAAACAGGGGGTCGCTTATAAACCACATACAAATTAAATACTTTTTTGTTGAAATACGTTACTTGTTCCATACATATAAATTTGATTTGAAGAAGTAAGAATTTGTTCATAGAATAAAATCCATTTATCTCTTCTCTTAGTAACATGAATGACAGAAAACATATATATAGGGATAGGATGAATTTGGTTGAGAATCAAAGAATTTAATTCCCTCAAATGCAATGGATGGATATAGATTTAACCTTCTAACATTATTTGCAAATTGGAACCAAATCTGCACATTTCATTATGGTAGAACTTTCAGCTCATTCGATCAGTTGGCAACTGGTCATTACCACCGGTTTAATTTGAAGCATATGATTCTTTTTCTCAGAGTATATATATATATATTTTAAACAAATTAAAATTATTAATGATAATTTCTCTTTTCTCCAATTCTTTTTCTAAAACTAAGAAACTAAAAACATACTCTTTCCGCAATAAATAATAAATAAAAATAGATTAAATTAATGATAATTTAAATTTTTTATCAATGAGAGAAAATTTATTGATTTTTTATTACATTTTAATAATTTTCTTGTATTTCTTTCTAGGTGGAGTATAACATTTCCAATAAAAGAAAAAAACAAATGCACTTTTTTTTATCAACAAAACGACTATAGTCTTGTGCAAGAATGTTTAGCAAGCTAATATACAAAGAGACCCATGTTTAGCAAGCTAATAATATACACCTCATTCCTCTAACCAAGAATGTTGAAAAGAAACAACTCCATCTTGACAAAGGAAGTGAGAGATTAATAGAGCATAAGGATGACGGAACTGAACTTTTGAAATAAATATACCATTGAATCATATTCTTATATACCATTGAATCATATTCAAGAATAATATTTATGTGACCAGTTTTGTAAGTTTTGTGTAAACTATAGAGAGTTGCGTACAATTTTGCCACTAAACTAAGTAAGATATTTACAAAAATCAGGAGAAACCTAACAACAAGTTCTCATTGCTATTTCTAAAAGTTAATATGTGACTTAAAGGCATACGTTAATGATCTAAATGTAGATATTTTATTTTAGAATTTGTGTTTTTAACTCATTAAAAATTCAAATATTATGTTTTTCAATAAAGACATTTTACTTTTGATATCCTGCCCTAAAGATACACATACTAACATGACTCTTCCTCATAATATATCTCAACACTAGCATCACTGAATTAGATAGGAAACAAACGCTCTTTAATATTGTAATTCTAAATTCATTTTCTGTTTTTTTTTTTCCTTTTAATTAAGGTTAGTGACGAAACCCGCGAGGAAAATTGTGAGTTCAAACCAGCACTCTATTGTTATAAAAATTAATGATCATTATGTGTATTTAATTAAAAATTAAAAATTAAAAATTCAAGTATGTACATATATGCTAAAACTAATTTTCATTCTAAATGGCAAAAGTATTTCTATCACTGAATATTCTCAATGATCTAAATTTATTTTCGATTGTGTATTAGTTTTTTTTTTGTTACAATAATAATTTTTTAAATAGTCAATTTGTGTAAATAGGCAGTTTATATAAAATGTAGGGTTGGAGTATAATAAAAGGGGAATGGAAAAAACTTCAGAGTTATTAGTTTGGTGTTTTTAGGTATTGATCCTCTAAAGTCTTTGACTGTGTCTTTGGTTATTTGTCATTCGGTGGTGAATTTCAGGACTCCACATTTGGATTGGTTCAGATAGGGTAATCAGATTTATTATTATAAAATATCAGAGAATGTAGAGGGTTGGATGTAATTTACTCATACACATTTTGAAGTTACATTCGTAGAGGTTGGTAATATCCTAACAAAACTCGAGTCAAGATCCATGCTATAGGTAGTGTGAGCCTCAATTCTGAACTTCAAGTTGTAGATGTCTTATATATTCCTGAATTAAATATTAATCCCATTTATATGAGTGCTTTCATGAAGAAGATTCTTGCAGGATTTCCCTGCTGGATCTCTGGCAGCCAAAACTTCAATGTCATTGACAAAGTAGTTGAAGAAAATGTGAAATTTTAAAAAGTTTCAGATAAGAGTATTAATATGAACACAAAAATATGCTTATATTCAACCGTTTGGGATACCTCTTAGTTTAAAACACAATAATGGTTTCATTAAGATTTGAGAAACTCGACTGCAGAGTTAAGAAGAAAATGAAGGCCTATAAATCAAAAGGTATATGAACAAAATTGATTAAAAAAAAAACATCAATTACTATGTAGTGACCAGTAATGCCAGTTTGAACAAGCTCTCAAAAGAATCCAGGCATGAGCAGCTTATTTAAAATTTCTTCAGTTTTCAAATGAAATTTAATGTAGCAAAAAAAGAAAAAGATGCCCATTACAATGATCCTAGACCCAAGTCTTACATAACATTGACAGCAGCAACTATTTAATGCTGTTTATAACAAGGAAATTTTGTTTGGCAAGATTTTGACACCAACATCAGCGAATCAATTGAGAGTCCCAGATTATTCATAATCTTTGGTTCCAAAGTTCTTGCACCACATTTGGGAAGGGATTGGGCGAACTGGGTGATGTGGTCGTTGCTGAAGAAAGGATTAAAATTTTATAGTTAGCCAATATAATATATACAAGTTATTATGGTAAAATGCTACTACTAGTAAACATCATATAACTATACCAACAAAGGAAACTAGATACACAAAAAATATTGGCATTTCAAAAAGAAAAAACAGAATAATGGCAACTTGGAAAAGTAGAACTAGATTCTTCCAAAAAGAAATTTAACCCATCTATCTATTTCAAAGTAAATCATGGGTAAATTTTCTTGTTTCTGCAAAGGCAAAAAATGTTCTATTTTATATGCCTAGAATCCAGAGAGCATAAGATCCAAATCACAGAAAAAATATGCCCCATGGTAAGCAGCTATTTACTGAAATCCCCAATAATTTAAGGAAGTTCATAATTTAAAAGATTACTATACAAGTCCAATGCTTTCTATGCAAAATAAATATGTAATTAATTTAGTGTCCAAGAGAAATATCAAAGGGAAAAAAGTAGAGACAATATAGTGATATACACACAGACAACTGCCAATTAAATACAAACTCTACCAAAGTCACTTGCGATTCATAAAACATAGGAGTATTGTTCTCAAATGAAAAAAGATACATACTGCTACTATTAATATACCACCGGAGAATATTGTTTCACAAGCAAACATTTGAAAATTAAGATAAGGGTCATACTAACATGTGCCCTAAGGACACATCATAAGGAATATTCCACTCATGATTGTAGCTTTCAACTAGTAATTTCTCTCACTTTTTAAAAATTGAAACTGCAAGGGAAAAGACAGAATCAAAATTAACAGAGCACACATTTGGAATAATTCTGGAAGAGTGCAGAAAATTCCCAAGAAAATGCAGCAAAAAGACTTTGGTAGTCACATTTTGGTATAAACCTGACATAGTTTGGTAGATTTAACATACAACACCTATTGATATTGTACAAGTTTTTTTAAAAGCAGAGAATAAGGTGATATTTTTGTAATTAAAATTGAAGGCAAAAGAAACACCGATAGAATACTCAACAATTAGTTTCTTTTCCTGACAAAAATTAGAAATAATGAAATGTAGGGAAGATGATTGTTATTATTTTCAACTGTAAAGATGAAACACAACTGCCCATCCTACCCAAATTTATGATGCAGGAAACTCTTTTGGAAGAGTGCAATAATTGCAGCACAACACCAATAAACACAATCCCTGCTCAAAACAAGGCTTTATTCAGCTATTACACTCCAATTGTTTCAACCTACACTATTTGGAATTAATTTACACTCTGCAGCTACATATATTGCACAAGAATAAGAGCCTAACTTATCTCCTTTTTTGGGAAAAAGAAGAGACGATGGGGAATACAGGATAGACAATACTGACAAACATATGCTATGAAATAATGTTCTATTGAATTTGACCTATTTTTTTTGTGAGAGAAGATTTTTTCGAAGGTTAAATATGTCTTTTTTTTTCATATAAAATTGGCAATTTTTTTCCCCAATTAAAATTTATTCGTTTTTAATCCCTACTACAGTTACAAATAAAATTATGTTTACTCCCTCACCAAGGACTAAAAAGCATATCATTTTTGAATAGTGGCAACGTAGTTAAAATTAACAGGGACCAACATCAAATTTGCAAATTTTTTAGGGATGAAACACATATTTAACCCAAAATCCTTATATCCTACACAGGCAACTATACTTGCCAAAAGATTCCTAAAAGACGAAACTAAACTCTTCAACACTCATGGTTATCAATAAAAAAAGGTGGGCTGATCTATTTGACTATTTGTTAGCATTTACATATTTAAAAAAAAAAACAACTATTTGCTCTCCCATAGAGACAATGTGACAACAAAGTCAATAAAAGCAAACAATGACCTTGGAGAAAACAGTCTACACCATTTTAAATTTTGAATTCAAAAAATCCACCCTTCATCATAGGTTTGTACTTGTGTGCTTAACTCATCTGTCAAAATTCCCCAATCTCAAAGGATGGCATAAAACCCCACCCACTCACAATAACAACTAAAGCCTTTCACACTAGATGACAACGGCTACATGGATCAAACAAAACCATATGCGTTATCATGGATCCAGTCTAAAGATAGACCACTTAAATTCTGTTAATGGTTTGGCATACATTTTTCATGGTCTCTCCCAGCCTCCAACTGTTTCTATGAGTCCTGTCCACATATGTCCAAATCAACAAAAACAAGACTCTTGTCTTTTCTACAATGAGAGAAACCTCATATTTTGCTTTAATAATATGATTCCTATCTTGTTTTGTGCTCACTTATCTGCATCATTGACCTTACTTTCTTGTTGCCTCTTTATTGCCCAATATTCAATTCCACATATGATTTTTCTTTAAGCATGGTATTTTTATCACAAATTCCACTTTCTCCATTTCATCCACCCAGCTTGGGTCCTTCAATTAACATCTCTCCCCATATCCCTATCATACTGTATAATGGAACCAAAATACTTAAACCATGGGACTGGTGGAGGCATGGTATATTCTCCAATTTTCACATCTAAGCTATAATTCGTGTACTTCCTTGCTAAATTTCCATTTCATATACTGAGTCTGATCTACCTCTACTAAAGCTCCAACCCATTAGAAGAATCTGAATTCCACTACAAAATCAAAGTTCTAGAACAGTAGTATTGCACAGAAAGTTCACACAAAGCTATTATGACAGAACACAAAAGCAGTCCCAATAGAGCAGAAAAAACAAGAGAATAGTCTAAACAGACCCTTGATAAATGTGAAAACAATGAAAGTTGAATGAAAAGGAAATTCTTCCATGAGATAAGATAAAAAAGAATCATACACTCCATTCAACCTTCTTTGACATCCATGCAAAGTAACTTAAAGACCATTTCCAACTCATAATTCCAGGAATCACATTAAACTAATAAAAGAATTTAAGCAGATAGGCATAAATTAAAGAATAATAAAAAGGAGTGGATATGAAAACAGATATGAATGGAGAACAAAATTCCAATCTTTTATTGTCTCCCTCCTAAATCAAATGCCAACCCTTACGTGTGTGTTCTAAAGACATCAATTTTAAGAACCAGATATGACATCTACACAACATGAACATATATTACGGTGCCTATGCATCAGTACAAATCTCACTTACCCTTTCATTTGCAAATGCATACAAGAAAACCATCATCGCGAAATAACAATTGAAAGGTAAACATTATAAAATATCAAAGTAAAATTGAAAGATCTTAAAATTAGCCAAAAACATTCTTAATTTCGTCAAATAATAATAATAATAACAATAAAATCCGAGAAAATTAAGATCCGGTTCACCATTTGTGAATAACGAAAAAACGTTGTAAAAAAATTGGCGAAAATGTAAATAATTGGATTGAGAAAGAGACCTCGAGTTTAGCGGAAAGTTTGAAGATGGGGATGCAGACGAGGAAGACGCCGAACATGGCGATGGCGGTGTTGCGTTTCCAGTGTTTAGGGCGACAGTTGGGACCACCGGTCATACTCCATACCTTGTACCTGAAATCTTCATTGCCATGGCCGTGATTTGCTGATCCACCTCCCATTTTCTCTTCGAAAATCAAAACCCTAAATCAATCAATCGGCTTTAGTTTTACACACTTGGGTTTGGGTGGAAGAAAGAAGTGAAGACTGAGGAGAGAGAGAGAGAGAGAGAGAGAGGAACAAAGGAGGAAGTGCTACCTGAGCTGAGGTTCACTGTGAGACTGACCACAGCCTTATCATAGAGCTACCTATTGGATCGTCCTTTTTTTTATATCACATTCCAGAGTGCAATTTTCTCTCGAAATAAAAAAACAATCCATTGAAAATTCTTTTAATTCCTAGATTAAAATTACAATATTGTTATATTAAATATATTGTTATATTGAATATATATGTCTCGAAACATCGTCGTTATTTATAAATTTTTAGTGGTAATTATATTAAGAAAATGAAATTTATTGAAAATTGTTTGACTTATTCTCCTATTCATCAAATATAATTTTTATAATAAGATTAAATATTGAATATTAAGAGTCCCTGATGACAATGGTGATTTTGATTCATTATTCAAATAATCATATTTAAATTTTATAAAAATAACACTTTAGAAAATTGAAGAATCAAATTACACTTAAAAAATTAGATTAAATGTTACCTTCATTCAATAATATCATATTAACTAAATATTTAAAATCGATTGTCAAATTCAAAATCAAATCTACAAATTTTTACATTAATCTCATAATTATTTTTTGTAAATACGATGCGTCAACATTAATGTAAACAATATAATTGTACATTTATCTTGACACATCAAAATGACATAAAAAATAATTATAGATAAACTTAAAAATTTGTTTATATATTTTATACAATGGTAACTTTCAATTTTACAGTTGACTTTACAAAATATTTATTAGATATAATATTATATTTATTAGATATAATATTATTGTTGCTTTGATCAATAAGACATTTAGTCAACTTCTTGAAAAAATCTAGTTCCCATGCAAGGGGTTAATTTTGACGCATCTTAATGACATAATAAATAATTATAAATTAATATCAAAATTTATAGATATAATTTATATAATATTAATTTTTAATCCAACTACTGATTTTGAAAAATATTTATCTGACACAATATTATTAAATGACTGTAATTCTTTAAGTATAATTTAATTCCTTTTCTTTTGTTTACATATATTTGTATATGAATTTTTTATTTATTAAAACTTTACTATTGTATTTAAGTTGTGTCGTATTTTAAATTTTAAAAATTTCATATATCCATATTATATTGTACATAAGACCACATACTATACATCCTAGCTTCATAGTATAATCAATAATATTTGTATTCAAGAAACTGGAATAGTCAGAAAATTTTCCATATTTTGCAGCAACTAACCGCTTACTACAGTCTACAGGTGGTTAATAATACAAAATCACTAACAAAGAGAAAATCAATAACCAGGCTTTAAGTCATCAATTCTTCTGAAAACTCAATAAACAAAATTGTGTTCCACTCTACTAGTCTGAAGTCTTCAACTTCTTCCCAGGAGTCTCAGATACATCACGATTTCTTTCACGTTTCTTTGAAGTCTCAGTAGCAGCTTCATATCCACTTTCTACCTTTTCCTTCTTAGATCTTTTCTTTTTTCTACTAGAGTTATCTTCATTTCCACCAATCTCAACATTTTTCTTGTGTTTCTGCTTTGTTTTGTTTTGGTTTTTGTTAAAGCCATCTGAGCTCAGAAATGATGAAGAACCAAGGGATTGGTCAATTTCTTTTCTCATTTCCTTCACATTTTTTGGATTTGATTTATTATTATTTGAAGTGTCAGCAAGAAAGCCATCATTTTTGGTTGACCTTGTATCGCTCGAGCCAAACGTAGCATAAAATTCTTTATAAGTAGATTCTTTGGATGTTTGCTTTAACCTCCAATGATCAGGACTTGCAGCAAATCTGTTGCGATAGACCAAAGGCGTAAGTATTGCAGATTAGCTTGAATAAAACAAAGGATAATACAACGGTCTATCATATGTCAACACTCTAATTCATAAGCTTTGAGGTATGAACATCAAAAGCTCAAGCCCTGTTATATGCTCTTGTTTATATTTCTCTTTATTTGAGGACCAGATGGTAAAAAAATATTAGACAGAAAGTAATAGATATGAAAATTCCACAATACAGTAAATAGCCGAAAGCATACCCATCAACATCTAATTTCCTCAATAGGTAAGTGCCCTGCTTTGTCTTTGAAAGTTCATTCCGCACGGCCAATATTTCAGACACTATCGTCTCTCTCAGTGACAGATTACAGGCAGTGAAGCACTTATCAATGGTAAAAACACCTGACGAGTTGAGTGCAACCTCTCCAAAATGCCTTTGTAGTCTACAAAACAAGTTATGAAAGACATATGGAAAAGATAGAAATACTCAATACTTTTGAAATCTATTACATCACAACAACAAAATTCTTGATATTTTCAACCTGCTGAAGTTTAAAAAAGTTAGCTAAAAACGATGGGAATAGATAAATATCCAAAACTTAGGTTTTGGCAACAAGAGTCCACAGCTAAAATTTTGGAATTTAACACTCATTTGGAAACAATTTCAATTAGCTAACCATTTAGTACTAGTCAAAAAAATTAACACCCAAAGAATCCTGGCCAAACTGTAACTTCAAATAAAATATATTAGATTTCAACCAAATAATTGTTCTCAGCTAATGTGCATGTACATGTGATACTAAACTTCAATATGAATCCTATGAAGTAATAAAACATATGATGACTGATTTTGGCTTTTAATAAATAAATAGACAACATAATCTAAAAATCATGTTTATTCCATTTATTCCTTTAGCATAAAAAATGAATTTCACAGAGAATATAAATACAAAAAATATAGTTGAAAGACATACTTTGTAACCAATCTGCGCTTCTGTTTCCCAGGAGCGCCTGAAATCAGAAAAGCCTCAATAACATGCGATCCTCTTGAATCTCTCACCGCTTCAAGCACATGATTTGTGTCCATCAATGTTATACTGGTGATAAAAGGTTTTATATATTCCTGTAAAAATAAAAACGAAGGACCACGGAATACAGCACATGAATACAATTTTGAAATTTATACATGAGATCAACTGATAAAAGGGAAAGCTGGTACTATTGTAGGCACTCTACCTTGCATACAAAGATTTAAAATCACCACTTGTTTAAATAATATAACCAGGGTTAAATCACCAATTGTTTAAAATCACCACTTGTCTATGACATAGGTTTACATTGACTCCCACAATATGCATAATGTGTCATCTAGGAAAAGGCTTAACCAATCATCCTAGACTTATACTACATAAGCATGCCTCCACTCCACCCCAAGAAAAACTAGCTATACACACCATTATCAAGTTAGGAATCTGATGGTTCCTGTGGCAACGCCTTGAGATGATTCATGTATGTGCATGCTCCCTCCTACCCTTTTTTGAAACTGAAAAATAAAAATTGAAGTTCAAGAAAATTGCTTACACTATTAAACCGGAATATTGTCTGCAGGATCAGAGACCCCATGACATGCATTCTAGCACCACTTTGCCAGTTCCAATTGGATTTATCTTCACAAGTGAAATAGCTATCAAGATATAGTAGTCGTGGAACAATCCATTTTGGAGACTCGTCTTCTAAACAGAGTGTTTTAGCAAGGGCTTCACAGCACTGCCACAAAGGAACAAAAAGACAATTAAACTTTTTACAAAGATGTGGAAGAAAATTAAGAAAATATAATAACTCTAGTACATAGCAGAAGTACTACCATTTACGTTTTCATTTTTTATGCAGTCCTAGTAGACACATTTAGATTTTAGAAGCAATAAAATAGTTTAGAATGTCCAACAGATATGTATATATGAATCCACTAATCATAGATACTGTAATTAAATAGCAAACCTTGTGTTCATTAATATGAAGTTTTTCACAAGCGGCAATAAGTGAAGCAACCACTCCTGACCTTCCCATTTGGAAAAGACCCTCCATATTTGGCCCAAGTTCATCCCAGATCAGCTCCATCTACCAAAGAATTGAAAAGGTTAAAAAAACATGGGGAACACATTTTGCAAAGAGAAGTTATAATACAAATAGATGTCATTAAAAGAATATGCAATATAATGCAACCAATCCTACACTGGACAAAATTAATCAGTAGCCAGTATTAAATGATGTATTAAAAGATCAAAAGGGAAGCAATTGCCAACATCTTCAGATGTAAAAGAAACTACGGGCAATACCAGATCTTGATCGCTTGCATGGGAAATCAATGCTTGAACAACAAAGTTTCCATGTTGATGAGATGATAAGTCAAGCAAGGAATTCCTGAATACTTTTGTGAACAGTTCATTGAACAAGGACGCAGGAGACACTTCCAAAACAACCTGTAAAACATTTAGGAAAATTGATTACCTCAAAATCTCTTTAGAAATAGAACTTCATTGACGCCTCCATAATGAAAGGCAGGTACATAATGACCCGTGAAAATAAGCATCACATAAAGTTTGTATGAAGTATCAAAGAACGATTAACAAGAATGATATATCTAATGGTCAGACCATTGTTGTCCAAGAAACATTGTTTTGGGACTAATAAATCTCACTCAATAAAAATACATAATTTGACATAGTTACTTGTAACCTATGAAGCACGGATATTGACACGGACACAACACTGACACGTCGATATTGGTCATAATTTGATAAAATAAATTAAGTAAATGTAATCAAGGTGTCGATGTAGTGTCGGTGTCGGATACCGACACGTGTCGGGCACCGAGACACGCCTTCAATCAGATGTGCTGGTGCTACAGAGGTAATATCAAACTTTCTTTAATATTATATCTGTGGAAGAGTTAGTTTGAAAATATGTATAGTTTCAAGTAAACTTCTTTGTATTATTATCAAGCTCTTGCACTACAATAGGTAATTATAGACAGTTTTCCTCCTATAGGTTGCTCACCTCCATGAGATGGCTAAAGCCGGCGTCTTTTAACAAATTCCTGAGCCCCGGCACTACTTTATTCTCAATAAAGTTCCCCTCTGCATCGTTCTTATTCTTGCACCCAAGAAGGATAGGAATGACATCAAACAACAGTTCATCATTGCCTGCTATCACCCTTAGAGTTGTCTGCCATTAATAGAAGAAAATCTTGTGAGCTGAAAGGTATCATAGAGAAAAACTAAGACTATATTCTGGAACCACATGAAATGTATTTAATCCAAGAGGCAAAATAATTAAGAATGAACATCAAAATCCTCTTCACATTATGATAAAGTTCTAAAGCAAGCTGATCCACAAATAAATTACTGAACAGAAGGCAATATGTGAAAGAAGTCTCATCATATTATCAACCACATTTAGAGGGTCGGACAAAATACAACACCGCACATGCTCTACAATATCAACCTTATCAAGAAAGTTTTACATTTTCAAATGAGAACTTAATAGCAAAAAGGGGCCAAAACAAGCCTGATGGTATACAACTATACATATATCAACAAAAGTTAAACATGCCTGAAAAACCAAACTGCTAAATTGGTCAACTTGTAGGGACTTGATGCATTTACTAGCATGCTTTAACATCTCTGACACAAGTAAATTCAATAAATCTGGGAATCCAGACTGAAAATTTGTCGCACAATCATTCTTTGAAGAAAAGTCTTTGGAATTCATGCGTTGAGCTAGTGCCGTTGTGGATTTTGACAAATAGAATCCAGACTTATCTAATGGTACTCCTTTACAAAGACAAAGAAGAGTCCGAAGCACATGGGAGCCATAGCAGTTGCACATTACATCAACGGAATTGGCTGCAATCACCTGCAAAATTACAAGTACACATGTCAGAATTTTCATATATTAATTTACGATAAAAGCAGAAGAAAAGCCTCCCTAATATTGTTGCCAATTTGTCATCATCATTTTATAATATCTAACTATCTCTAGAAACAACCTGATCCACAACAAAAACAACAATCAAGTCTTATCCTACTGAGTAGGGTCGCTACATAGATCAAACAACGCCGTAACATTCTATCATATGGCATATCTCTATCCAACTTATTAATATCTAGGTCTTTCCTTATAGTTTTTCTTATAGTATTTCTAGGTCTTCCTCCGCTTCGAGTGATTTGCCTACCCTCCATTTGATCTACTCTCCTTGCTACAGAATCTACATGTCTCCTCAGCATATACCCAAAGCACCTAAGCTCAGTTTCTACCATATTTTTACTACCCCAACTCTCTCTAATGTTGTCATTTCTAATCGTATATCGTCTAGTCTTTCCATACAACACAACATTTGCATCTCTGCTATACTTCTTTTATCCTCGTGCTGGTTTTTTCTGTCCAACACAACACCGACACCGCAGTCTTACAGCTATGCAATAAAATGAATGAAATAATTTCATATGAAATGAAATGACCTTGCATATGACGGTTAAAGCCTCCTCAACGAGAGGGCGGCTGTCATCATACTGAAGATGAGCAGCAAGACAGTTGATGGCAGTCTGCGCAACATGAGAACCGGATCTATCCATAGCAATAAAGGGAAACTGATCGGCACTGCTGTGAAAGAAAGCACATAGGTTATCAACATCACATCCCTGTAGAATGGTTTCCAAAGTGTGACTGAGAATATAATCAGTTGCAATTTCAAATTCTTTTCCCTTAGTTTCTTCTAGGGCATTAGCACATATAAGTGATCGTTCCTCCAATTCAACACCTTCGCTTTCGAAAAGATTAGCGATTTCTGATAAGTATTTAGATGTTTCGGGATCAACTTGTTTCCTAATATGAGAATGGTATTGTTGTTGTTGTTGTTGTTGAGGTGGAGAAGTGAAGGTATTTCTCCTGTGATAATTTGTGTTGTCGAAGGAAGTAGCATCAGAAGAAGTGGGACCTGTTTTGGGCTTCTTACTCTTGCGTCGACTGTGGAAGCCCGTTGAAGGCAATGCTTTTGAACCCACAGAAACCATAACCACCGCTTCTCTCTCAGACTTGCTCACTCACGGTGGTGTGCAACTCAACTATATACCAAACCAAACAGAACGGCCGTTGCGATGGCGGCGAGGTGTGAGTCTGTAAACAGAAGAATTTGCGCGAATACAGTGAAGAAGAAGGGGAACAAAATTAGGGCTTTTATTTCTTTTATTTGTTTATATATTTTTTAATTTGCTTTTTATTTACACAGTTTTTTAAATTTGTTAAACTCACTCGATTAATTTAATTTTTTTTTTCATGAAAACTCGCTCGATTCTTATCTTCATTAACATATAAAAAAGTTAAATGTAGTTACTGATTTATTTATCCTATAAAATATAAACAATTAAAATATAATAAAATATTTATTATCTATTATATAGAACGGATTTAAATTATTTAAAATTAGTAATTCACTTTAAAAAATAAAAGTAAATAACAAATAAATCACGAGTGATTATAATATTAATCGATTTATTTATTTTATCAACTTCTCATGTGAGATAAATCGATATTCATCTCAATTCCAAGTATCTGATTTTCAATATCATTTCATAAATAATTATTAATAATTAAATATAAAAAATTATTTTAATAAAT
>JBBPBP010000003.1:3324902-3351481 GCA_037974735.1 Cicer chorassanicum
TTAATAAATATTTATAATAATTATTGTCACTTAATCTCTAAATTGATATTATTATTGTTATTGTTAAATTATCGACATTTATTTATGATGTAGATAATTTAGTAGATTATACAAATTATAACAATTAAAAACATTACAGTTTTATCATAAATATTTTTAGAACTTATTAATTAATATTTTCAAAAAATTGATGATTTAGTGTTTTTTTACGTAGTTTATAGTTAAAGTATCTATTATCATCTATTAATTTATAAGAGACACCTTCACATTAATTCCAATTCTCGCTCAATTCCACTTTCTTGATTTTCCAATTTTAATTAACATAAATTATTATTATTATTATTATTAAAATATAAAAGGTTAGTTTAGAAAAAAAATCTAATGAAAATTTATTTTCACAAAATCTTTAAATCAATACGGTCAAATACCTACATTAATTTAATGGTGGATAGAGTTGGCACATAAACATTCCTTCATTTATCGATAAAACTTGCTGTGCACCAAGCACAATCAAATTAACTTGTGCACAATAGCCATATCCAACAAACAAATATTCCTTTCGAAGAGTACTTTTTGTTAATCTTACAACCAAAACGAAAGGCGGTCTAAAAATAAATTTAAGAAGTTAATTAATCTTTACTCGATAAAAAATTAACTAATTTATATACATTGTAAAACTATTAAGATTATTAGTCAATTATAACAATTAAAACATTATATTTTTATCATAAATATTTTTAAAGTCGCCAATATATATGGTTGCATATTAGTGTATCACTTTTTGCATCGAAATTATATACTACAAATTAAACTATACCTATATTATCACTGAGCAATGATTAGGAAAACATAACATAATCAGTTTGAACTTTAAACTTTGAAATTGAGATTACAGATATGCATTAAACTGTTGACAAAGCTACATCACATATAGATAGATACATTCTGAAAAAGAAAATAATATTACTCTGCACAAAAATCTAGTCTGACCTCATAAGAAAGAAACCTCATCCAAGTTTGCAGTGTCAAAAATCAGATTAGAGGACATATAAATAAAATAAAAAGTGTACAGAAAGAATGTTAAACTATGATGTTTTGGATTCTTCAGGAAAGCTTTGGTTATTTTCTTTGATAGTGAAAGGTTGAGAAGAGTTCCTTGGTGGATTTTCCTCAATGAACTTGATCAACCCTTTTTCACCACCAGGAAATCCCCCAGTTAGCCCCATCATTTCCTTCTCAAAACCATCTTCTGGAATTGCAACAACACTACTACCACCAATATCTGAGTTTTCTTCCCCTTTGTCATCATTGGATGTTGTTTCCTCTTTATGATCAACTTGCTTTTTGAGCTCTTGTTCAAGGCCTTTTTCTCCATTGCATAGTCCTCTTCCTCCCATCATTTTCAGTATGTTGAATTCGGCACGAGGTTGTAGTTGAGAAGTTTGTTTTCTGTGGTGTGTTGTAGAAGTTTTTATGTGATGATGATCTTGGCCTAGGAATTGAGATCTCAGAAGAGTAGCAAAAGAAGCCATTCTTAACTTACCTGCTATTTGATAGTTACAATAAGAGGGAGTGAAGTTGGGTGCAAAAAGGAAAGAGTTTTGATGTAATCCTTATACATGTTAATGAGTTTTGGATGTATAGTCTCAAAAAATTTGATGAATAGATTCCTCATGTAATTCTAACCACAAATTAATATCTTACATAGTACGTCCAATAGGTGGTTGGTTGTCATTGATTACATCTATCCAAAAAATAGAAGTCGACCAAAGTTGGATCAATTGGAAAGAATAATAACAGGATGCACACATATAAGACATGTGGATCCTCTACAACCCCTTTTCTCTCTCAAGTAAAATCACAATCATTGAATTAATCTAATAGTTGAGAAATCAATACTATTGGTCGTTAAGATTTGTCTGAAAGGACAGACAAGGCTTTAGATCTCCCCCCCAAAATCATTTTCTCTATTAGTATATATTATTTATTTTGATAAATAAGCCTCTTATTTTATGCAAGAAACTGGGAAAACAATTATGCAATCACAGCTTGAGATTCCAAATATCAAGTTTAACGGCATAATTCTATACAATCAATCAAAAGTGTGACCCATATGAGCACAAAATAATTACAGCATCATTTCATATTTCCATAATATAAACAAGGTATTACTAATTCGGAAACTCCAATTCAGTTCAATTCTTGCAGGGCTGGTTTATGGTACTTTAGCTTGTGGCCTGAGAACCATGCGACTTCTCAATAAGCAGCTCAAGTCTCTGGTCATTATTATAGAGAAAAATGAAAAAGCAATTAAAGTATAAATACAAATAGCCAAAAACAAAATTGAATAGCAAAGTTCATAAGCCTCCTGTTCTGTTGTGTAAATCAACAAAAAAAATTATTCAATAGGAGCATGCTATGAAACTGGAGCCAATAAATGGTCAGTTGAATACAGTTTTTTTTCCATAGAAACACAAGTATGGTCTGAACTCTTGAGCAATGAAACAAGTGTAAACTAAGGTCTCGTTTACTTACTGAAAACATTTTTAGTTTTTATTTTCTAAAATTTATGTTGAATTTAAATTGCTAACAAGGAAATGGAAAACTCGTGTAGTGAACAATTGTGATAGAGAGAAGAATGCAATTTCAGAAATCATGAAAACAATGTTGTGGTATTATCAAAATTTCTAAAAATGATAGATCTGTTTTTAAAAATTGTATAAAAAATGGTGAGAAAAATGTTGGATCTATATTCTCTTATGTTTATTAGTTAAATTGAAAATGAAAACTGGAAACATGCGAAGTAAACGGGCCCTAAGAGTTGTGTTTCCATTCCATCTAGTTGAAAGAGAGAGAAAGATAAGTTCTTCAATGAATCCATATTTTATTAAGATGAGATACAAACCTTTACTGCTTTATTGACTTCTTCGATTTTATTAAGAAGCAATCCTCCAGCTATTCTGCGCTCCACGGAAGAAGAATGCGGTGAGCCTATCATCTGCAAATTAGTGTAAGACAGAAGTTAATATGACTGAAATACAAGCAATGCAATTGATACTACTGCCATTTGTTTATGGCTTGACTTTTAACAGCAAAATATTATAAAGAACTCTCTCTCTCTAAACAATAGATAGTTGAAAGTACACTTTTACAAGGCCTCTAATATATTTTGACAATTCTAATTCCAATATAAAAGTACAATTTTCCATTGATAAGCAATTATTTTCCATTGATAATATTAGTCTACTATCAGATCAGTTATCGTTGGGCCATGATAACCTAAATCCTCAACAAAACCTAACAAAATTATCAGATTGATTAGTTGACAAATCAAACTTGCTGTCCTAGTAATATCTTCAATAAACCAAAGCTAATTCTTTGAAATTCCAAAGCTCAAAGCCATGAATGCTCATATTCAAGAAAGAAAAAAATATTACATGATATTGCTAGGTAATAGGACCTCTATCACTATATTTCATAAATTGTATTGCTTTGTCCACAAAATCTCAAAACTTAATGTGCACCTTCAACATAACCTAAAATTCTAACTTAAAAATTTGCGGGAAAAAAAAAAACATAAGTGTGCTTTTTACAAAGACCACCACAAGGCCTCAAACCATTCTGTGTTAATAATGAACCAAAGGATAAATTCATACCAGCTCTAGCTCAGGTTGCTATGCGATGATGATATAGACTAACTATGAAACTTTCTAATGGTCAAAGAAAAAATAATTAAATCTATGATATAAAATAAGATTAGATTAAGGAATAATTATTTCTCTGCCCTTTACTCAACTGATCAAACAGCACATATATAGGCTAAAAAGAGAAACAAAAAAGGAAACAGAAAAAAAAAATAACTCCTATAATTAACCAGGAATCCTTAAAAATTAGCAACAATAATAAAAACAGAATGATTGACTACATTCTCTTAAATTACGAGATATAGCAATTTCTCATCAAATTTGGGATTGCCTTCCAACACCCTTCTCACAAGGGTTGCTATAGCACTGTTATAGTGATAACAGCATTCTAGACCTGGTCATTTATTGTACTGCTTAGAATTACAAGTTGAAACATTTTCAGTACTAATTCAATCTCATTGTCATTAGTGGTCTATTATTACCTTATGACTTCTAGATGGTGATCTCAAGACGACCGGTCCCTCAGTTGTTGCTGGCATACGAGACATGTTTTCAACATCTATACTTGGAGCAAAAGGCTTCCAACTTTTACTTACATCTCTTGAGATTCTTGAAGCTTCTGTTATGATCACCTGCAAATCAATTGCATTATTTTAAGATGCTGACATCCTCTTTGTTAGCATTTAGTATTAGAGATGAAAAATTGGTTATAAGTTAGTTACTTTAATTAGGTGTTAGTTACTATTGTAATTACTCTAGTTAGTTACAAGTTAGTTACTCTAGTAAGAAATTAGTTGTTCTATTTGGGGTATATAAACTTCATTATACCTACTATTGTAATCATCTTTCTCATTTGATCAATACAAAAGTTGTCTCTATTTTCCTCTTTTTCATACTTAATATCAATATTATGCATATTCTATTACTTAGGTCGTATAATAATGTAAAAGAACCACAACAATATAGTAAATGTTAAGAATGATATTGAATATCGACATCTCAATCTCTAAAAATACAAACAATCTTGTTAAAAAGCATATTTTGTTTCACACCTTTCTCAAAATATTGGGGTCAGAAATTCCTTGAATTTGCAGTTCATCTACAGGAGAAGCCTTTCCGTGAGCAATACTTTCAACTCGAAAAGTGTGGATACCATATATAGACTGCACACAACCTGAAAAAGAAGTGAGGAAATCTAGTTAAAAAAAAAAATATAAGAGGACATAACAAACCTCATAAGGTAAGGTTTTAAACTTTCAAATTGAAGATGAAAGAGGTACCATGTTCAATAATAATATGAATGACCAGAGAAAGAGGTACACGCCTCTCTATTGTTACGGTCCCCCAAAAGGGTATATACGAAGGCCTTGACACCTTGACCGAGGGAGAAAGAAAATAAAATAAAATAAGTCACTTCTCAATCAAACTCATAAATACAACATCATGAACACATAACTATTGATATATATACCTTGTGAATTATTTCAGTACGTGTAACATATAATCTGCGAGAAGACAAATCCTTTCGAAGTACATATCTCCTAAAGGGAAGGTAAAGCAACATTAAAAGGCCAATTCCCCAAGCTAAAATCAGCAGTAATGATATAGAAAGCCATATGACAGTATCATATTTAATATTATTGCTTGCAAGTTCTTCAAATGAAGCTGAGTAAACTATTTGTTCTGAACAATTTTCCTCTTCATCATCATCATCACCTAACTCAGACACAGGGTCTGCAAGTATTTGATCCTTTGATGATAACGGTTCTGATAGTCGATCAGTGTGACCGACCAACATCTCCTCAACTACAAACCATTCAGAAAAAAAGAACACAAACAACAATATTAGCCCCAAAAGAACTATAAAAAAACCCTTTTATCCTAGAGCAAATACTACTGACATAAACAAATCTTTCAGAGTGAAATGTGAAAACTCATAAGGAATAGCAACTAGAATATGCTTATATCAATCAGATTGAAACCTAATCTGAAAACTTCAATCTCCAAAGCACTCTGCAGTATTTTAAAATACCTCAAAAAAATTTAAACAACCAATGAAACTTTAGCGTACTGTTCAATTCTAAACAATGTGAATTTTTTAGAGAGGCTAATGTGATTCTAGAAGCATAATTTTTTTTTTTATATATTTTGGCCATTTTAGAAACATGTTTGCCTCCAAACACGGTTTTAACCTTAAATTCTCAATTCATTTTTTCATGAATATATCAAACATGAATATTTTATTACATTTCACTAGCTTTTAACAAAAATCAATTCATTAAAAATAAATTTTTGTCTGCATAGAATCAACATAATAGGAATACAAAAAAAAACTGGGTCTCCCTTTACTTTTAAGAATGAAGACCCTGTTGAGAAGTTGGCACAGAGATTGAAGGAAACGGAACAGATTAATAAAATAAAAGATAAAGGTGAATTTTTTACCTAGTAATTTGATGAAATGGTTTGATGCAAAATTGTTGATTGAGTAGGGTGTGTTGTGGTGGGTAGGGTTTGTTGGTGGTAAGAAGTGGAAGTGGGAAAACACTGAAAATGGCACCAAACATTCAATTCAAAGGATGCTTCTTGTTGCTTTGCTTGTTGTTCCCTTCCACAAAACTAATTGTATTTCTAAAACTAGTTGTATTTCCTAATAATAATATTTAGAGGTATGATACTAATTGTATTTCTTTTAACATGAAATCAACATAATTAAATTTACTTAATTATAATCTTTAATAAGTGTGAAATATGCTGTTTCAGAAAAAAAAAATTATAGTATATATTTTTGTTTGCAATTAAGACAAAAATGTTTTCCCTATTTTCATGTCTTTTTATATTATTAATGAAACATTAATTATTTTTTTCTCTGTGATACACTTTTATTTATTCTAACTCTATTAACTACTTCACCTTTCAACTTTACTAATAAAGAAAATTTTTTGTTTCACATATATTAAAAAAATTAGTTATAATTACTAAAATACTCTTTATTAAAATAATTATCACATTAAATTTATATTGGAACTATACATCCATATTAAATAAAATAAAAAAGAGATTTTTTGGAACAATGATATTAAATAGAGTTGTATTTGATGATTTTTGCTAAAATTTGAAACCAATAAATTATAATGCCTTTTTTATGTATAGAAATTATGTATCTTTCAATTCGCAATTGTGAAATCAATCGCTCGAAATTTGCGAGATCCATATAGACGAAAAAATTCTACTCAATTGTTTTAACTCTGCATGTAAGTTGGAGTGAGTATTTTATTAAATTAAATTCATCAAAATCAAAACAATTAATTATTTTGTTGATAACTATGTCTTAAATGAGACACTCTTAATAAACTAATGCATTCATTTATAAAAATAGTATGATATTTTTAGATATTCATCACAATCATTTATAGGAATAATTTTATATGTAATTTTTATAAAAGTTAAATATCTCTAAATGATTTGACGTTGTGATTAATCTACGGTATCAAAATTATCTACACTAATCGTAAATATAAAGAATTAGCTCCAACTCAAATTCAGGTTACCCAAATAAAGTTTGAGATGAATGTGGTATGTTGAGAGTTCTACATTAGATAATAATATAGCATGAATAAAGATTATAAACGGCATAAAACACTCAAATTACCTGTGATTTGATTTTGGTGCTTATTATCTTACAAAAGAAGTAGCTGAATTGCATTGTTCATGATTGCTTGTTCCAAAAGTTAAATAAATTCATGGAATGGCTGAATTTTTGGATTAAGTATGCATATGTATTTGCATATCATTTGTGTCTTTTATATTGCAGCTGCCTCAATGGTTTAATGGTTTTCTTTTATCTTGTTTTGCTAAGTATGCTAATTAGGTACCTTATGGCTTATGCATTCCCATTGTTTTTTTTATGCAACATTACAGTTAATAAAAACACTTATTGACTCTATTATTAAGTAATTAGAAGCTCTTCTTAATAGTGTGCAGGATATCAACAGCATCCCAAATTAGTAGACAGTTTTCGTTTAACAATGAATCACATGATGGAAACACTATCATCTTCTGCAAATCAATACAATGTTAACTCCATTTGATTCTTTTAATCATTATTACAAATTCAAATATGGTTATAGGTTTCAAACAGAAAAGATAACAATGGATAACATGTAAAAAAACTCAAAAGTAACCTTGAGCAATCCATTTCCTAAAAACCAAACCTTAATTCCATCATGAAATTCAAAAACTAACCTCATGGCAAAATATTATGCTGTGAGAATTTGATGCTACTATCATGTCAACATGACATGCCATAAACTAATCAAACTTAAACACATTATTACAGGATTCACGGTGATAGTTTCTTCATTTCATGTTTAAGTGGGTCCTATAGTTATTCAAAAATTATTTATAATTTGTAAATATTTATTAAATAAATCTTCCTAATAACTCTATAATTACACTAACAATACTTATTTAATTTACTGTAATTTATTAAATGATGTTCGCAAAAAGTGAAAGAGAAGAATGAAGTTGTTGAGTGATGTAGGTTTATATCCACCTTGTGAATGTGTTGTGTAATAATGAGTAAAAGAGTGTTATATAATGGTAGTTTTTGGATAAACTTGACATTTTGGTTTTTGAATATGCAAGACACTATCACTTAAGTTTTTGACTTAGTCCAAAACTCAAATTAGTCTCTAACTCATCGAAATATGTCAATTTAGTCAATGTCGTTAAGTTGACTATTAACTTGCGTGGACGATTATGTGACATCTAATATGTCACTCTCTCTATTTTACAAGTGTGTATTTGATTAGATAGGGACCAAGATAACATTAAATTTGAAAAAAGAATATTAAAAAATAACTAACAATTTGAAATCATCTTCTTAACTTTGTTCATCTTTCCTAACCCTAAATTTCTTCTTCGTCTTCTTCCACAAATTCACATAACAAATTCAAATACTAATTTGTAACTCCAAATTGTACAAAATAGCAAAAATGTAATGGTTCAACTAATGCAATGGATCAACTTCAAGCTGCATACATCGAATATACAAGAAATGTTTGACTTTTTTGAATAATTTAATTTTTTTTTTGTTCCTTCTATTATATTGTATTGTTTCAAGTCTAGTCAACTGGTAAGACTTTTTCCAAAGGAGAGAAGTTCCAAAAACCTTATAAGGAAATTTGGTAAGAATATGAAAAAATTGGGGAAAGAAATTTAGGGTTAGGGAAGATTAAGAAGAGGAGGAATATATTTCATACTATTAGTGATATTTTTTTATCGAATTTATTGTCATTTTGATCCTTATCTAGTCAAATACACATATGGGCGAGAGAGAATAACACATTAGATGACATGTAATCATCCATGTTAGCAAATTAATAGAGCTGAGAGTTAACTTAAACATCAGGGACTAAATTGACATATGTTTGAATGTGTCAGAGACTAATTTAGGTTTTTGGTTGAGCCAGGAAATAAAGTGACGGCGTCTTGTACATAATTTTTATTGGGTTATTTTTGTTTTAATTAGTTGATTTTTAGGAGAAATGCACTTGTTCTATAAGATGGAAATGGCAGGAAAAAAACTATTTTTAAAGGCTGAGATGGCAGGAGGCACTTGATTGAAAAAACACTTGATAAACCTAACCAATTAAAAACTTCATACCACACAAACCCAAATCAATGACACTCAACAAATGACAAATTGTTTCAATTTCACCACAAACCCAAATCAATGACACTCAACAAATGACAAAAGCATGCCACACACACTATTGTGATTCATTTGAAATAATTCTTCAATAAAACAAATTATCTTTTATATGCAACCTATTCTAAAACAACCTCCACGCAAATATGGAGATCTATGATGGAACATATGGGTGTTACACTAGTACTCGAAGAAGAGGTGTGCCCATATATTTCTCTCTTGTTGATGGTTTGATGGTGCCCCAATCTGTGAAGTAAAAAACATAGGATGTGATCAGAAAATGTGACGCTGAAGGCATGTGTTGGTAGTAAATTTGGCTTATATGTAATCTAACTAATTGTATCACCACATCTTGAGGTGATAGCTCAGTGGTAAAATATTAGCCTGGTAATTTTAAGGTATCAAACTCAAATTCTTTCAGAAACAGTTGTAAAATAATTATTAGTGTCACTTTTGTTAATAAAAAATTTCCCCTTCCCCAATTTTTTTTAAAAAAGCTAGTTGTATCACCAGTTTTTATATATATTTATATAATTGTAATATATATTTCAATGGTTAGAGATATTACCAAATTAAGACTAGGTGCTGGTGCCGGTGTTGTGTCGGCGTTTTCCATAGTATCACTTGGTGGTGTTGAGGGACTCCTGCAAATAACTATTGGTGCTGGAGCTCGTGCTTGATGTCTCATGTGCTTTGTGTTTGTGTCTTCTTTTCTTGTGTCTGTGGGGCTCAGTTATAACTTGAAAAGAAAGTTGCAATCGGTGGTTGACATTACCTTCCACAACAGCTCATAGGTGATTGAAAATGACTCGAGAATAGAATTATTGTATTATTCATCAAGTTTGACAATTTTATTCAGATGCTCACTTAAACACGAGGGAAAATGACGTGAACATGCTCTCTTACAAACAAAACATTACGTGGAAGATGTCGTGCATCTTATTGAGTAGCTTGGAAGGATGGTGGTGAGTAATAGGAAGGCAAGAGGGGTCCTTTGGTGGCTCTTCTTTCTTCTTCCTTCTTCTCAGCTGAAAGAACTCCTGCATTACATTCGCGCACTCTGTTGCCAATACTCCTCTTCTTATTTTCATCTTCGGGTGGAATGGGTGAACCGGAGCAGGAGGTATATCTCTTGCCTCTGAGACATTTTCTCCTCCATCAGGGAAAAGCCTGGAAAACAATTTTGGTCATTATCATAAATATGATCATCATTGTTTATTTCCAAGACAAGACTGAATTCCAGTTGAACTCGTTAAGGTTCTGAAAAATTGAATTACTGCAAACATTAATGTAGTTATAATATGTTGACAATGTGGTTGTACCACATACAACATATGACACGTCATTGACACCATGTTTATTGTGTGCAATTGCGTAATAATGAAATCTTTCTGATCAATAAATATGGGATTGAAAACTTCTTTTAAATGTTCATATTGCAGTTGAACATACTTTCTCCGTTTCACATTGAGTGTCACTCTATAAAAAAATTTGTCTCAAAACAAATGTCATTCACAATTGTCAATGCAACTTTAATTATTTATTTTTTCTATATTACCCTTCAATAATTACTATATACACAACTTCCAAAACATTATTATATATTGCATTTGATAATAGTGAAAACTCCGTCAATGGTTAAGATGGGTAGCTTGATAAAATGACTTCTCTCTTTTCTAATTATTGTATTTTTTAATATGTGTGCAAAAATCTTAAACGACACTGATTGTGATAGAGAGGGAGTTCATTTTTAGCTAAGAATTGAGTTGCATAGACATCACAGTAAAGCAAGATATCCCAACCATCAGAGTCTAGCATAGATGGTTGGTGTGTAGCGTGTGTGAGTGTTGTAAACCCTGGAGTTCTGAGTTCAATTCAAAATCATAAAAAAAGAGCAAGATATTCGAACGTACTGTAGTTGAATATTCCAACTTCAATATATTTCATATTGTAGTTGAATATACTCCCTCCATCTCACAATGAGTGTCACTTTACATAAAAAAATTGTCTCAAAATGAATGTTATTCACAATTTTCAATGCAACTTTAATTATTATTTTTCCTATACTACCCTTCAATGAATACTATATACACAACTTCCAAAACATTAATATACTTTGAATTGATAATAGTAAAAACTCTATCGATAGTTAAGATGGACAGTTTGGTAAAATGACTTCTCTCTTTCTTCTAATTATTGCATTTCTTAATATGTGTGCAAAAACTTTAAACGACACTCATTGTGATACAAAGGGAGTACATTTTTAGCAAAGAATTGGGTTGCAGAGGCATCACAATAAAGCAAGATATCCCAACCATCGGGGTCTAGCAAAGATGGTTAGTGTGCAGTGTGTATGAGTGTTGTAAACCCTGTAGTTCTGAGTTCAATTCAAAATAATATAAAATAAAATAAAAAAAAGGAGAAATATATCCCAACGTACTTTAGTTGAACATGGACAGCTATTTTTAATTGAATTGTGTCTTTTTGGGTACTCAGGTCCTTTACTTATTATAATAATAAACCACTACATAGTAACATATTTGTGCTCATTCCCTTTTTTTCAAGAGAGTTTCTTTAAGGCATGACCAAGTTAACCAGAGATAGCAATGAACAAATCTTAAAGACTCTATGCCATTATGAACGATACAATGCATACCTAATCCAGCTACCATCAGCTCCAAGAAGCTTATTGGGAGCTCCCCACACAACAGTATCTACTCTTGCCTGAAGAATGGCACCAGCACACATTGGACAGGGCTCAAGTGTTACATAAAGTGTAGTTTCCTGACAAGGCAAAATTTCTGTCCTTGAGCAAATAAGCAATCACACTAATTTATCAAGCTATATCAAATACTAGAAGTAATAGACATCAACCATTTTTCAAGATGGATCACATTACTATGCGGTCCTTTAGGCGATATTTGGTAAGAGAGAATTATTTTACCAAATATTGCTCTAGATGATTTAAACATAACTGCTGCAGTTATTGTGAAATTCATTATTTGCTTTAGGAATAAAGCCACAGTTTAATCTATGAAGTATCACTCTCTCTCCAACTTAGTTATGGCTTAGGGCAAGGTAACTGGAATTGAGTCGTAAATTGTAATGCTTCATAAAGCAATTCAAACAAAATCATCCCTGGTTTCATACTTTTGCTGGTTCACTGCAAAATTGTTTTTGTTTTGTGCGGAAAGGATATCTTATCCTATCTCCGTATTTCTCTTCTTTCTAAATGGATCTCTTTAATAAAAAAAATTGCCACAGCCTATCATAAAATGATCACATCCTAATGGCACCATTGCAAGTATGCAAATGGAGTTTGTTTTTGAATCTTGGACACCACATCAAGAAAGCTGTATAGCACCAGCTATTGTTAAGTAAACTGAGAACAGTCAATAGTTAAATTGGTGATGATGAAGGATCAAGGACTCTGCATATCTAGATAGTAAGGGACTAGTGACTGCAGTCCAAAACTTTCCAGTTGACTAGTGTAGTTTTAATTTTTTAATAGATATTTCATCTAAATACAGGCTTGAAATCTGGTAGCATACAGGGAAATTTATAATAATATACTTTCTCGGGTAAGTGTAAAATTAAAAAAAAATTAAGGCTTTCGGATGATGAATTAAAAGGTCGAGTTATTGGCAAAGTCAGTATTGAAATTCGAGAGTAGTGTTATCAAAGGCGGAAGGCCAAAAATCTACCATTTTAAGCCTGCCATCTCCGCTATAAAACACCATAGCGACACCATCCTTCACAATTTGGCCATGGTGGGTGTAAAAAATTCCACCGCCCCAATCCACCATGGCATCGCCTTGGTTGGTATTTGACAACACTGCTAGAGAGCTTTTGCTACACAATCTTTGTAACACACTTTATCTTTTCATAAAATTAATGTAAGTCTCACTAAAATAGAAGTGAGTCCCACGATACAAGTGGAACAGCATGGTTTAATAGATCCGACAATAATTTCACCTAATAATAAAGAATGTATAGAGACTGTATTGCTAGCATTTTTGTAGAAACTAAGTTAAAGAGAAAGGCGAGTAGTGTAAGGAAAAATGGGTTTGAGTTTGGTCAAATAGGTAAATGGTCTATTGTAGTTAAGCCACAAAAGAAGGCAGAAATTCGGGGGCCCTTTAGACACTGAACATGATCCACAAAAGTTGAATGTAGAGAGAACAGAGAGTTCCAATAGTACGTGTCCTAAAGAAAGACAAACTTTCTAACCATACTACGAGTAGAACGATGTCAAACTGCGCAACAAAATCTGCAACTTGTATATTTTAACTACTATTAAACTGTTTCAATAAGAACTACCAAATGCTCAATTGAAACTATCACCATATAAAACTCCAAAAAATTTAAGAAACCAGTCAAGATTATCATGCCTATTGGATGGCCAATACAGAACAGCCTTTTCCATAAAACTGGGTGGCTGCTACGCAGAGCAACATCGCTATTGTGGCCTTATAAACTATTCAGTATCCCATTGCCTACATCACAAATGCTCCCAACACCATTCTACTTGGCATTTTGGTTCATGTTTGGTTTTGCAGTTGAAAAACTGCAAATCTAAGTTTGGACTCAAAGTAACTCTGGAGCTCCTTTGAGGAAAAGATGCATCAGTAACTATAAACCAAGCATGCACTTAGAGATATTCCTATTTATTTATCCTTCAAGTCTACCAAGCATTTTGCTGCCTTCATCAGGTTGAGGTGAAAATTATTCAGGATTTTGTACATAATAAGTCTGCTACTATGTTGTCTATAGCACAAAAGTTGTGGAATATTGTCATTGGTTAGTTACTTAATGAGTTCAAAAATAATATAAGAGAAACACTTTTGAATATTAAACTTTGTCTACAACATCAAAATACACTTTTGAATTTAAAACCAGGAAAACTTACAGATAGCCTCCATGAGTGGAGAAGTTTTGAAGCTTCTCGTATACAGATCATCTCTGCATGGGCTGTGGAGTCCCGCAACTCTTCTACTCTGAAACAGATATTTTGATAATATAAATTAAAAAATGAAGGTAATTAGAAAGAATGAACTAATGCAATAATATTGACCCTTACAAGTTGCATCCTCTTGCAATAATTTTTCCATGCTGCACAAGAACAGCACCAACAGGGACCTCCCAAGTATCAGCAGCCTTCCTGGCTTCCAAAAGGGCTTCATTCATGAACATTTCATCAACTCTTCGCTGCTCAAATTCAACTTCATAGGCTTCTTCCCAATCATCAAACCTATCTCTCAAAACCTGCTTGTTCCGCTGAAATTTCCTTTGTTTCAACTCTCCATCCTTTATCTCTGAGCCAGAGATTTCAGACTTCACTTGAGCAATGGGTTCTTTTACTGGCACCACTGGTTCAGTTCGGGACATGTCAGATCCACCAATAGTTACAATTTCTCCTGCAATAGGTTTCCCTCTGACAGATAATGGAATTGGCGACTCCATTTTTTTTAAGCCAGAAGTAGTGGCTTTCAAATCTTTTGCATTTCCTGTCTGACTAGAAAATTCCTCTCCAGCAGCATATGTGGCGCCTATTGATGTTGATCCACTTTCCAATTTATTGGGAGAAGATGATCCAACTTCAATAAGTTTTCCTTTGTCCTTCAACATTTTAGTGTCAGACACCTCTCCCTCACTTTGGGTATAACGAGTATATGAGGTGCCTGTTGATGTTGATCCACTTTCCAATCTATTTGGAGAAGATGATCCAAATTCAATAAGTTTTCCTTTGTCCTTCAACATTTTAGTGTCAGACACCTCTCCCTCACTTTGGGTATAACGAGTGCCTGGTTTTGATTTATCAGAAGTCGTGGCTTGTGGTAACACACTTGTATCTTTCATTACATTACTTTTTCCGATTTCCTCATGCTCCTGCCCAGAAAACCATGTCTCACTGTCAGATTTGTTTGGTGAGTTTCTCTCACCTGATCTCCCAGCTGAAGTGGAGGAACTGGCACGTGGTGAATTCCAACGTAGTCGAACAATATCAGCCATCATACTCCATAGGGACCTTCCTGTTCTATTGACAATTGGTTTAGCAGTTTCATTGTTGATCTCTGGTTTTTCAGCTAATTGATCAAGCCCAACAGATGGTTCTTTTACATCCCACAGTTTGTCAGAAATTTCATTGGCACCAGGAAACCCAGTGGAATGGCTAGAATCACGATTCTTTGACAGAGAGTCATTTTGAGTGCCTTGTTGCTTTGAACTGTAGATCCGATTATCCTCAACATCAAAGGCCAACTTTGTTCTGGAAACTTCTATCTCTTGTCTTTCTGAAGTTGTGACTTCATGCCTGACCCTCTCCACGAACTCATCAACAAACTGTTTTGATGATTCCTCTAAACGATTAGCTGAACCAAGCACATCTTCTGGAGTCATGTTAATAGAAGGATCGCTATACGACTTATCACTACCATATAGGGAATGTGGTCCTGAAAGCATAGCGGGACTTCTTCCTGAATTGTCATACAAAGCAGAAGAGCCACTTTCTGAAGTTTCAAGGTAGATATTAGGGCTTTCAAACCCAGCAGTGTGTTCAACACCAGCTGAAGCTCTAACCATTTGGGAAGAAGAAGGGATTGACATTATTTCAGAACTCTTTTTACCACCTTCTGCTAATATAACCCGTTTTCCAGCCTCGGAAACTGAATTTAATGATCCCTGGAAGCTAGATTTCCCTCGTGAGGGAGTTTCATCAGAACTTGATAGTTTCCTTGGTCTTTGGTGGTCAGTAGCAAATTCAAAAACCCTTTCTTCAGTTTGGGAAGAACTTTCTCTAGTTTTAACAGCTGATTCCAATTTACTTTTTGGGATAAATCTCATCTTCTCAGAAGTTATTTGAGAACTAGAACCTTGTTTTTCATCACTGGCCCAGCCTTCTGATAAAGTGCTGAGATTTTCATATCCTTTGTTATGTTGAACACTCTGAGTTGTCCTTCTATCAGTTTGGAGCCATGTATCTCTTGCATGTGAGCTTAAGTATGATATTTCTTCTTTGTTCTTCAAAATAGATATATCTTCAACACTTCCATGAGCTTGTGATACTTCAGAAAATTGTTGGTATTTTCTTCCTCTGTCTTTATCATGTGTAATGATCTTCTCTCCTTTATGGTGTTGCAAATCCACTCCCTGGGCAGAATTCAATACTGAATTCTTTTTCTCTCCCATGTTCTTCATCCTAGTATCAGAGGTCCTTTCAGTGTCTTCAATTTTTAAATTTCCTATATAATTCTGAGGATTTCTCTCTAATACATCCTTTGTTGTGGTAGAAGTAGAACCAGTAATTTTATTTTTTTTATCGCTTGTTTCCTGTAAAGGTGTTTCTGATATCTCAAGTTTCCCTTCCTTGCTACTAAATGTCTTTTTTGATTGCAAACTTTTCTTTCCAGTGGTAGAAGTAGAACCAACAAACTTTTCATGTTTGTCACTTGTTTCCTTAAACAGTGTTTCTGACACTTCAAGGTTCCCTTCCCTGGCACTGAATTTCTTTCCTGATAATAAATTTGTCTCAGTTTCGTCACAACCAGACTCTTGTGTATATGCAGATTGATGCTTTCTTCTTTCGCCTGTTTGAATATATGCCTTATTTGTTTTCTTACCCAAATGCTCTACAAAAGATGAATTGTCTTCCTCGCTATGGACTTGCTTCTGTGAAACAGAAACTTTTCCATAACCAGATTCATGTATTGTAGATTGTCTTGGATTCATATCTTGGAGCCCTCTTGTGGATTCTGTTTCCTGATCGGTTCCCCCAGTCAGCTTTTTTTCAGACTTCTTTCTTATGTTCCAATCAATGTCCGCACCATATACAATTCTTTCTTTATTTGAAACACCGTGCGCCTTTTTTTGGTCAACTCTGTGTCCATTGAATTCTTCATTTACTTTTTCTTCCATACAGTTTACTTCATCCTTCTCATATCCCAGTGAAAATTCTTCCAAACCCATCTTATGCTGCACTTCCAGGTCACTCTCAAAATCTCCTGACGAAGGCGTGTAATAAGATGAACAACTAGACATATCTCTTTGTTTCCTACAGTTTTCAGCTTTTGTAAAGGCTTCCCTTTGGGTGTCAGGTTTTTCACACTCTCTTCTCAAGTCTATCGAGGATGCTTCATGTTTCTTCAAATTTCCTTTTTTCTTTGTTTTTATTTGCTCACTCAAATTCAAGTGTCTCTCTCTAATCACATTGTTTCTTTTCTTCTCGGCTTCCATTCTTTTGGATGAAGACACATCCTTCAATTTGATACCTATAGCATCTTTATCTGCCTCCTCACTCAAAAAACTGAGAACTAGTTCAGAATCATCAGAATCAAATGAAGGGGAATTTTGTCTCCCTTTCTGTGAGGCTGAGCAAAAACATGTTTCCTTTGTTCTCCTTCTACTTCTATTACAAACATTGGTAGAACACTTAAGGTCATAACAGCCTCTGGCAAGACCATAATGAACCCGAGAAAAGTACAGGTCTTCGCCTCTAAAAATCAACCTCCTAGATGCTGACAACTGAAGGAGAGTGGACTGCCTCAACCCATATAGAAGACAAGGGTTTACGGGTACTCTGTAAGTGGAGAGAGCACAACAAGCACGGCATGACAAACAGTGTGACGAGGTTGTGTCAAATCTTTCATAGCAGAGGTTTGAGTAACCATTGGAAGATAAAGGGAATGATTCTTTGCAGCCAACACCATATATGGTTGAGGAAAAACATGTGTTGTACATAGTTGCATATGCCTTCCCACCAAGTGATGACAGAGCAGGCAGGCTGCTTCAATTACAACTGTGTTATGACAAGTACAGGAATCATGTCAAACGACACAGAATTTTCAAGTGAATCACAAACATCGGAATGGCGACATGCATCAGGATCTCAAATATTGGAATGATGAGCATGAATATGTAATGTTACAAGGCTTTATTTAAAGGATTTAATTTGTAAACACCGTTAGTGTAAAGGGTGTTTACAGTGACAATCAATCATAACAATCATATCATTCAAAACGTTTGACTTTTACGATAAACTATTAACTACTTCTAAAGTCACATATATGGGTGGTTATGATGTGCTAACAGTTATGAAAATTAAACTCTTATTTAAATGTGTTCACTCTTGGCACAAGTTGAGGTTATCCTAATCTTTTTTTCGCTTTCACACCATTTCCATCATCTTCAATATAATTATTATCCCCAAACAAATCAACATTAACAGTGGTACAATAAAATTCTACCTATCATGCAATTTCACACCATTGCCATCATGTTCAATATATTACTACTCCCCAAACAATTGAACAAGAACTATTAATCAGCAACTACCTGAAAACCATGACTGAACAGTGACACACAAATATGGAACAGTGTCTCAATTGAAAATTCACACACTACATTACTAAAAAACAGGAAAGGGGAGTCATTGATTTGCTTACAGTTGAAGAGAGAGAGTGCAAGATGGATGAGGGCGAGGAATTAGGTTTTGGAGATGAAAATGAGAATTCTAATGTTGGGGTTATGGAATTAGATTTTGGGTGTAAGTTGTGATTTGCGTGATGGGTCTCTGCAAGGAGTGGGTAGAGAGAGAGAGAGATGTGAGATTGGGAAAGCGCTGAGTCATGAATGGTTATCAGTTCATTAGATTTGGCTTCTTCTTCCAAACACACATCACACAGCAATTGTTGCCATGTGAGACACACACAAACAACTTTTTTGTTTACAAAAGACACACATACTGTTTTTTTTTAACAAAAAGACACAGAAGCGGTTTATATGGATCGGATAAGTGCTTAAAGTTATAACCAAAATAGATTATACTCTTTTTAAAATATAATTTTTTTTTTCCTTTTTACAATTGAAGTTTGATAAAAATTAATTCAAATCAAATTAAATGTGTCTCCCAAAACTCAATTCATAAAATTCGATACTAAACTATAAGTATGTCTTAACCATAAATTATGTGTAGTCTTTACTACTGATATTAATCGCGGTAGAATTCATGTATTCGATAAGAATCAAATTGCGAGAGTGTTATATGATACTTCATCCGGTCATTATTATAAGTAAAAAAAAATTGTTTTGCAGAAAGTTAGGTAAATACAATTAATTTTTTAGATTTTCTATAAAATAAAAGTTAAATTTACTAAATTATTCTTTTTTAATGTCAAAAATTTAACTATCAATATTAAATAAATTATGTGTTGAGAATAATAACGTTAAATGAGTCAAAAGTAGTTAATTTTTGTTTATAATAATGACCAACATTTAATATCTTACTTATAATAGTGGTCAAGATTTAATACATTCTTTTTGTTTATAAGAGTGACTAGAAGTAATATGCGATTTTGACTAAAAAAATTGGATGCTGGATTTTAAAAATTTAATTAATAAATTAAAAAAAATATTATACTGTTTACACGTATTTTAAGTTGTAAATTTATAATTTAATCGCACCTAAAATTGCAAAAACATGGATAGAAGTAAGAGATGTGGTGGTTTTAAAAAATTTGGCTTATATGAACCAAAAGTCTTTTTTGATCTTTTAAAATTTTGTCACAGAGTTCGAATTGAAGTTATGAATAACATTTTGATTTAATTTTTTATTTTTGATAGTTCAATACAACACATTTGTATACTGTTAAATTTTTAAGATAACACTTTTGAAACACTAAATTTTTATATAATTAAAAAATACTTAAATACAACATTTTTTATAAGATAGCGCTAAAGATATAGTGTGAAATTAAATATAATATATTCGTTTTAACATCGAGTGTTGATTTTAAATAAAGTGAAACTATATCGATTTAATAAGCAAATCTTTTGGACTCCCCTTTCCTTTGTAAGTAAATCAATGACTCCCCTTTCCTTATATCATTTAGATACCCAAATCTAAATGATAGATTTTTTTGGTTTGGTTCAATTTGGACTCAAATACGAAAAAAAAAATTTGAAATCAATTTAATTGATTTTGATTAAATTTTTGTATTTATCAAATCATTAATTTAATTTTTATATTTTTCGACAAAATTCGCAACATATACAATTGAAATTTAAGTTAGAAAAGTATGTATTTTATTAATTAATTTTTTTTTTATAATTTTTCTTATATATATTATTTAAGAAAAAAATGGTGGTAACTATCTCTTGTGTCAATAAAGATTCACCAATGATTGCTAAAGTTTTTATTTTTTTATTGATCATCCACTTTTCAAAGACAAAAGTGTATTTGTAGTGAAAAATACATATTTGGAGTATTTTTTAGACTTTTATAATTGTGAAGGATATCCATGCGGTGTTGATGCTATGATACATATGTATGTAAATTTACCAGTCCATCTTTCATTACATCACAACGGTTTCGGTTTACCTAACTCTTCTGAAAGTATCAAAGTTGTTACATATATTTTGCTTACACAAGAACCACAGGTAATTATGAACTAATGTTTTTTATTATGTCTGCAACCGTGGGTCGAAGACATATTCTACCTTATCTACCTTGTGCGTCAATTGTTGTAGACAGTTTTTGGGATATATTGAGGAGGTACTTCGACCTACTAGATGAAAGTCAAAGAGGATTGATGCCTCCTTTTACACAAGCAATCAATAATTTGAGTGTGGATCATATATGATGGTGTTCTTATGGTGCACATAGCGAGACACAACTAATTTCTGAGACATATTTGTACGATGTTCGATCTAATGAGTTTGAAGTAAGGTTGTGAAACTCAAAATTTTATATAAATTCACAGAGATTATGTAGACTCAATTCATAAAACAACAATAATTTAATATTTTGTCTCCATGATAAAGCATCAATATTTTTATATAGATAAATATATCATGAGAGATTTTTAAGAAACAACAAACTCATATCAACGTGTAATAATTATTTTTTACAATGATATTAAAAATATAAGTTAAAAATTTAAAAGAAATATATACTACATCAAGTCATAAACTAAATTATAAAATTTTACATCTTAAGAACAAACTATTGAAGAATTATGAATTATGTAAACTATTAGTAAAATTGAAAATTTGATGATTTTATTAATTAGTTTATATAAACTCGTAAGAATTTACTAAAGAGAAAACCTATATATATGAGGTAATTTGTTTTGTAACCAAAAATTGTAAACTCATGGGAGTTTATCAACTTTCATACTTGTCATGAACCAGTATGGACATGTTCAAAGAATTGGCCTCGCAATATAAATAGGCCATTTGACCACTCCAAATGATTTGGTCGTGCTGTAACTCTTTCATACTTAAATTTTAGTTTAATTTTAGTTTTAGTTTATATATATAACAAACTGTTTATTGAAAATTTTATATTTCATTCTTTAACTTTTTTAGTTAAGTTTGTCCATCTTCAATAGATGTTTGTGAGAGAGGCCAAAAGATGGACAAATTTTCAACTTCAATAGAAATTTTTAATTAAACACGAAACAATGACAATTTGACACAAAAATTACAAATTTTACTATGAATGGAAATGCAAGATTAAGATTAGTGTAAAACTATTTTCCTTATCATTTTTCTCTTAGAAAATAACTAAAAATTAGAATAATTAATTAGTTGATTGATTTTGATAATTTTTATTGTAATTATCAGTAGGGAGTATTTGACTAATACAATTAATGATTCTAAAATTGGATTGGTCATTTGGTCGTCGCCATAGATTGGTCCAATACTACCGAATCAGAGAAACTCGGAATCTGCGTACTGGAAACGACACCGTTTACATCATACAAAGAGAGCGAACATATTCCTTCTCCTTCTCCATCTCTTCGCCATTCATTTCCCACGAATTCCTCTCTCTTCAATCCCTTCCTTGCCACTTATTCCTCTTCATTCCTTTCAAGGTACACACACTCCTTTTCATCAACCATTTCTCTCTTTTATACCTTTAATTTTATTTATTTATTTATTTATTTATTTATCTATCTTTTTTATAATATCTGTTTGTAAAGTATGAGTTTTGGAGTGTTCAAGTTTGAAAATAATAGATAGGAGTTCAAAGGATCTGTGAGATTCAACTAAGTAAGTTTGTTTAATAGAAAAATATGACAACTTTTAATTATACCTATTCATGCATGATGGTGAATTTTATTGATGATGATTATGGAATACAAAAAGTCCTATTCATATTTCTCATGCAGTTTTGTTGTTGTCATGTTGTGCTATAATGTGTCTGAATCAACTTTTGGCGGCTTCATGTTTGTTACTTATAACATGTACTAATGTGTATTTTTATGCATAAAATTCATTCAGCTAATGTTTAAATTTTAGTGTTTTTGCCTACAAAAGCTGGTCTAGTTGATAAAGAGTTGTCTCATATCCCACAAGGATGTGAATACAACTCCCACTGCCGACCTGCGGATCTCGTTTGTGTGTAATCTGAAAGTATCTTTGTCAATGCTCTCTGTCTGAGCCTTATGCTTGCTCTGACCTTGATGAGCTCCCTGAGACCCAACTTATCTACACTTTTTTTTAAAATAGTGTTTTTTTTTTGTTTCATATTGCAGTTAAAGTTATCAGTTAGTTATCCTTCTGAAGCTGTTTTTTCGCTGGTGATTTTCATGTGCTAGGGAGTTCTGAAGTACCATGAGATTTATCTTTTAAATCCAACAATCAGATGGATCACAAAGAGCATATTGCAATTTTTACTACTGCTAGCCTTCCATGGTTGACCGGAACAGCAGTGAACCCTCTCTTTCGTGCTGCATATCTTTACAAAGAAGGGGACAGGAATGTCACCTTGGTGATCCCTTGGTTATCTTTGAAAGATCAGAAAATAGTATATCCAAACAATGTCACATTTGAGTCTCCCTTAGAGCAGGAGAAATATATCCGTCAATGGCTGGAGGAGAGAGTTGGATTTGCATCTGGTTTCAGCATCAAGTTTTATCCGGGAAAGGTGATAGCTTCTCTCACTGTTTCTACATTGTCGTTTAATAAGAAATATTGTAAACTCACACACAAAACCATAGAAAATAAAGGCTGTAGTTTAAGTTTGGCCATAGTGGAAAAAAGTTATTTTAGTATAATGCTTTGCTAATGAATGAGGTTTTTAATGGGGATCTGCAACCTTAAGTCACCAATGTTATAATAGTATTATAGTAATATGTTTTTTGTGACATACTTGGTCTACAGTTTGGGGCATTTGTCGGTTTTTAAAATTCTCCATTTCTATTTTATTTAATAATCGTTTACGTGCAATTATGTGAGACCTGAGTGTTTTCCAATTGAGGTCATGATAAACTTTTTATATAAGTTGTGCTAATTTATGACATGCTTACAATGTAGTTTTCTAGAGATAAAAGGAGCATTCTTGCCGTTGGCGATATTTCAGAAATCATCCCTGACGAAGATGCTGATATTGCTGTTCTAGAGGAGCCTGAGCACCTGACATGGTATCACCATGGGAAAAGATGGAAAACTAAATTCAAGCTAGTTGTAGGAATTATTCACACAAATTATTTAGAATATGTAAAGAGAGAGAAGAATGGACAACTGCAAGCATTTTTACTGAAATATTTAAACAACTGGGTTGTTGGTATATATTGTCACAAGGTAAGTTATTTTATTTTCACAGACAATAATAAATATGTATCCAATGTTTACCTTGGCATACGGACCTTTACGTTGAATCTAGAGCTTTTGATATTATTGCATTTTTAATTTTTCCCCTGCAAAGATAAATTAAATGGTCATCTTGTCTGCCTCATTGCTGACAATTGGATTATCATTTGATGCTATTGAGTTAGCTTGATGATAAACAATAGAAAATTGGGGTTACATTCTCAAGTTGTATTAGTAAATATCATTGCAGTGGGAAATGAGACTTTGTTCTTATGATAAGTTGTAAAAATCTACAGTTATCAAAAACTTGGCCCAACCATTTGCATGCTTTCTCGGTTTGAACTGATTAGCTGTATGATTGCAGGTAATCAGACTATCTGCTGCCACCCAGGATTACCCTGATTCCATCGTCTGTAATGTTCATGGAGTTAATCCAAAATTCCTTGAGATTGGCAAGAAAAAAAGAGAGCAACAACAGAGTGGAGGCAATGCTTTTACCAAAGGGGCCTATTTTATTGGGAAGATGATATGGAGCAAAGGCTACAAGGAGCTGCTCCAACTTCTTCAGGATCATCAAAAGGAATTAGCTGCTATTGAACTTGATTTATTTGGAAGTGGAGAGGACTCTGATGAAGTTCAAAAAACTGCAGAAAAGCTTGAAATGACTGTTAGAGTTCATCCAGGTCGTGATCACGCTGATGATCTATTTCACGAGTAAGTTTCATACTTATCCCCCGCAGGCTCGCACTATGTATTTTGTGTGAACATTTGTGTGTTTGGATTTGAATTTGGTGCAGTAACTGTGTCACAGTTATTAATCTCAACCGTCTGATTTCAAATTAAAGGTTGAGATCGTTTAAAGCTGATTTTATTGTTGTGTAATCTGAGCCGTCCAATCTCATTAACACCCGAGATCATTTACTGCATATACATGTATGTTTTTCCTATAGCAGGGAATCCAAATCCATGTATGTTTACCTTTTAACACTTTATTTCCTGTGCCTCAGTTTCAGATTGTTTCTTAATCCAAGCACAACAGACGTGGTTTGCACAACAACAGCGGAAGCATTGGCAATGGGAAAAATTGTTGTGTGTGCGGACCATTGCTCAAATGAATTTTTCAAGCAGTTTCCGAATTGTTGGGCGTATAATAACCACAAGGAATTTGTTGAACTCACACTTAAGGCATTGTCTGAAGATCCTGCCCAGCCAACTGATGCTCAGAGACATGACCTTTCATGGGAGGCTGCCACAGAACGGTTTCTTAAAGCCATTGACCTCCACAAGCCATCTGGGAGAAAACTATTATCAAGAAGTACCTCAAATTATATGTCTACTTCGCTAAATTTGCAACAGACAGTCGAGGATGCATCAGCGTATGTACATCATGTAGCTTCTGGGTTTGAGATATCGCGAAGACTGTTTGGTGCCATTCCACATAGCTTGCAACCTGATGAAGAGCTGCGCAAGGAACTGGCGTTTGCTAATACAGATACGAAATAAGGTTTAAAAAAATTATGTGAACTGTAGTTAAAATTCTTTGTTTATTTTGTTTCTAAAGGTTCAGAATGGTTTAGCATCAGACAAAGCTTCTATTACTGTAAATGTTGGAGAATTTGACAATTTCGCCCTTGTTTGTGGTAATAAGTTCAACTTGAACCCCATTTAAATGAAGTAAGAACTACACTTAACAAAACATTAAAAAACTGTAGTTGTTGAATACTTTGATTACAGTCCGGCTCAACTCAGCTCACCAATGCAGCTGGTTCATTGTTTTATAATCAGTTTTTATATCAAGTTGGCTCACTTTGAGAATTAAGTTTGTTAAACTAGTTTTGTTGATTAATTTTCTAGTTCTGATGTGACAGATGGATGAATGGGAAGTTTGATGTTGTTGGTTTAAGTTTCATGATTTTGCGCCATTTGTAATTTTGTTAATACTTTCGCCAACTTATTTAACTTATTTCTCATATTATTGAATTTAGTTGGAGTGATACTTTTGTATCTACATGGAAAATGAATGGATTAGGATGCTGGGCATATTTTACTCTGATAGCTGCTCTATACTATGATTTCAGAATGAACATAGATATTTCTTGAAGAATATGCAATTGAAGAGCATATTCAATACACGAAGAACGTCAAAGCTTTTATTAGCATTGCCATAAACTTTCAATCACTACTTGTTATATATTACACTATCTAATTGGGACTGATATAGTCCACCTCGAATATAAGCTAGAGCAACACAATACTATCTAGGTGATTGTCTTGTATGAGAAAGGTGTAATTAAGTTAATTAATTTTTGAAAATGCTAACAAGTGTGATTTTTTTTTTACGTAAACAAGTACTATTGTTAAAAATCTAAATGGAGAAAAATGTATTGGAATTTGTATAATTAATATTTTATAATTGTAAAAAATGTTATTTTTTTAGGATTATTTTTTATTTTCTTTTTAGTTTGCTTAATCACAAATTCATCATTTATGATTTTTGACAAATTTGTATGTGCTATTTTTTATTGATGTATTTCCTTAATATAAATGAATTATATTATTTTTAATAAAAAAAATATTTGAGTTTTAATATATAGAGTCTCTACCAAACAAAGATATCTATAGAACATAATACA
>JBBPBP010000003.1:3354341-3378654 GCA_037974735.1 Cicer chorassanicum
TCAAATAACAATTCAATCATTTATTATTATTTTTTTCGATTTGATTATTTATTTAATTTTTAATAACAATTTGTTCATTTATTTAATTTTAAATAACAATTTGATCATTTATGTGTTAAAGTGTCAATAATGATGTCATTTTTAAAGAAATCCAAAAAAATTACATCATCTTAAAAAAAAAAAACCTAGAAAACTCATTATTATTTTCAAGAAAATTCATATATTCATCAAATTCATAACTTTAATCTTCAAACAGACTTATATATTCAGCTCCAGCAATAATAACATCAAATCCATCAAATAAAGAATTTACGCTTTAAAATTGGATCCCCCAAATTACCAAGAGAATATTTTTTTTTCCTGTCATTCACCAACATCAAATGCGAGTTTTTTATTTGATAAATTCGATTTTGTTGTTTTTGTTGGAGATGAAAATATGAATTTATTTGAATATTTGAGTTATGAATTTGATTAAAATCTAAATTCTGTTGAAGATAATAATTAATTTTTATAGGTTTTGTTAGAAAATAATGATAAATTTTCTAAGTTTATTTAAAAAAGACTAATAATATTGCCAGACATAAAAAATCAAATTGTTACTTAAGTAAACGATGAATTTAGAAAAAAAAAAAAACAAATAAACTATTACCTTAAATTAAGTTAAGAGACTTTGAGAAGTATTTTGCTTATATTAAAATATTTATGAATTTTATAAATAATAAAATATAAAGGTTCTTTTTAACTATTTAATTGACTACTATTAATTTATTTTTTTCATCACATTGACTACTATTCAAAGTAGGGGTGTACGTGGTTTGGGTTGGGCGGGTTTTGACAAAACCCAAGACCCGACCCGATCGATTATCTTTGGATTGGGTTAAGTTCTAAACCCGATTTTTTTTATTTAACCCGAACCGAACCGACCCGATCAAGAACGGGTTGGGTTGGGTTGGGTTGGCGGGTCATACATAAATACTAACCTATTTTTTTTATTTTACAGAAAAACATATTGAATGAAAATATATTTAATACTTGAATGTCTTAAAACTATCAAATTTCAATCAAATTATGCAATTCTTTAAAAAAGTCATCAATCTCTCACATAAAAAAATAAATCCAACAATCTACACATACCAATCTTCATGTCCATATACACATATCAATCTTATGAGATCTACACATACCAATCTTCATGTCATTTGGTTAGATTAATTCATGTAACAAGAAAAAATGCAGATATAATATGTTATCTTCACATATTAGACTGAAATATACATCTCGACAACATAACTCAACAACCGCAATTCAACTCATAAAATACACCAATTATAGAACCGCAACTCAAATGTTTTTTCACAATGACAAGGATAAACCTGATTTAATCTATATTAATTTTTATTTAACAAATTATAGTATTATAAATAAAATAAAATAAAATAAGAAATATTTTTAAAAGATTAGAGAAAATTTTGGGGTGGCCGTGCCCAATCTATGTCCCAACAAAGATTAGCCACTGGTTACACATAATCCACCAACCATTTTAGTTTATTAAGTACCATTCATTGGTTTATAGTTACTATTTTCAAATAAAATACTAAAAAAAAGTGTTTAATAGATATAAATATAAAAAATTCAAACTAAATTCATAGTAAGTTTTTGTATAAACATCAATTTTGTTCATAAATAGTATTTAACTCAAATGAATAGTATTTAACTAAAAAAATTTGTATTTAACTAAAAAAAATTGTATTTAACAAATGTAAAAAATTTAAACTAAATTCATTATAAGCATAAGTTTTCTGTTCATACCTTTATTACGTAAAACTATAACATTTAAATAAATAGTATTAACTCAAATTAAATTGCTCATTTGAAAATCTAAATAAGAAGAAAAGTAATGAAACCCTATTGAACTGCCAAACAATTTTTTTTTAAAAAAATATAACTAGTTAACGGGTTAGGTCGACGGGTTCAAATTGTTAAACCCATTACCCGACCCAAATATAAGCGGGTTTTAACGGGTTGGGTTGGGTCGGACCCGAAAGTGATCGGGTACGGGTAAAAATCGGGTTGGGTTGGATTTGCGGGTCGACCCCTATTTTAACCTGTCAAAAGAATATGAATGGATTGTAGATTTGTTGCATAATTGTATTCTGTATTGTGATGGAGAAAAATCTTGTTTTGTATATGTAACGTATCTTTTAACATAAGATCTTGTATAGATATTTTTTACAATAAATAAAAATAAATTACGTTTATTTGATATGATATATATTTACTGATTTAATCTATATTTGTAGTAAGATTTTGTTCAAAACTTCAGAAAAAAAAAAAAAAGATTTTGTTCAAAACTTTTAATTAGATATCATCACACTATAATTGCATAAAAAAAAAAATCATTACACTATAATGACTAAAAATCATATCACTATTAGTAAAAAAAAATCGATATCACTATTTGAGAAAACATGAAAAGTTCTTTACAAATTTGTTATAAATAATGAAGAAGAACATCAGTGGGAGAGTCTATAAATTGTTGTTTTCAAGAATCCAACCTTAATCTCATGCCATTGCTCTAGTTCCAATAAGGTCATCATGGCTCAAAGTTGTTACTTGCTTCTACGTGTGTGGCTAACCCCTTGTACGCACCAACTACTTTCTTTGGAAGATGACTCTTCTCCAAAGCAAATATCTATATCTTTGCCCAACATGAAGAGTACTTGTCTTTCATATCATCTTGTTTCAAATTCTTGTAATGGCTTACTGTGTTTGTATTCAGATTTTTCTTGTGGAAGGGATGTTTTTCTATGCAACCCAACTACAAGGGAAGTGAGGCTTCTTCCATCATCAGATTTGGTCACAAAAGTAAAAGACGGGATGATACTAGGTGTTGGAATGGGACATGATTATAGAACTAACAATTTAATTAAGGTTGTAAGGATGTGGGAAAGTTACCGTGAATGTCGTCGTTGTAAGGAGTATGTTGTTGAAGAATATGATTTGAGAACTGATTCTTGGAGAACAATTCGAAGTTATAATCCATGGTGTTGTGAGTTTGACTCTTCTTGTTTTGCAATGCATTTCAAAGGGGTTTATTATTGGTGGGCAAAACTGAAAGGCTTGACTACAACGATCCTTGCATTGAATGTGGGAGGTGGGATTCTTCACAAGGTGTCGTTACCAAAAGATATTGATATTAGTAGTTCAAGTGGAAGATATCTGGGTGTTTTGAATGAGTGTATGACATTGGTTTGCCGTAATTGTTGTGATCAAAATGCAAACTTTGACATTTGGGTGAAGGATGGAGGTGGTGTTGGGGATTCCTGTTGGACCAAACTTCGAACTATAGAGCACAGTTCACTTTGTGTGCCATTAGTCTTTTGGAAGGGGAATGAGTTTCTTGTAAAAGTATTTGATAAAGTGAGATCCTATAATGTTGAAACAGAGGAAATTCATAACGTCAATTTTGGGAATGAAGGGGTAGAAATTGTTGATATATGTGAAGCCATATTCTGTGTGAAGAGTCTAGTTTCAGTCAATCCTCTACCATTAAGTATTGAGTTTGGGAGATAGGGGTAGTCTCTCTCAAAACATGGCAAGCCAAAGTTTGAAGAGAGAGATGTCAAAATTTAATATTTGACTTGTTTCAAACATAATTACTTCCAGTGAAAGGGACAAAGTGTAAACAAAACAAAAAAAAATCCTTAGCTGTTCTTTTAATGAATCAACTCTCTCAAGTTATACAAATTTACGTTGACGTTAATTTTTTTTTTTTTTTTTTTTTTTTTTTGCAAAATTTAGAATCCGATTCATGTAACTAAGATATTTTTATTATTGGCAATGAAAAAGTCGTTTTAACACTTCCAATCTTTGTTTTATTTTGCTGAATCTTAATACTTCTAATGTTTGCTGTAAAACAAACCGTTTTTATTATAACAGGTGCTAGATTGTCATGAGTGTCTAAAACTATTTATTTATAGAACATTATGTAGGAACTTTTCTAATTTTGTATTAACTTTTTTTAATTAATATTTTAAGGGAATTTTTATCATTTTCAAAATGTGGGGGTGAGAGCATGAAAAATCTCAACGGAAAAAAAAAAGTTCAATAAGCTTCTAGCCTGTAGGAGACAGTAACATAAGGACCTTAGTGAATGAGCTTTAATCTAAAATGTAAGCATCAAATATATTAAAAAAAAATTAGAAAAAAAAAAAGTAACTTAAGGTAGCTATTGATTCCAAGCCACGGCATTTGAAGCAAAACAAAATACACTGGTAAAAGATAGAAACTGGTATTTATAAAGCAAATTGATGAAAGAAATACTTTCGTCAATTTACTTGTATCAACCATGATGGGAGCTTCAGGTTCTATACGATATACCGTGTAACTTCAGATATATAGGAAAACGACATAAAAAGTTACATTGAACTAGAAGAATAGGACTAACCACAAGACTGTAGGTAAATAATAAAAATATTCTTTCATTCATTCATCTGTAACGTAACAACCTATGAAATTAAAATGTCAGAAACCCAACGATAACATTCACAGAATAATATTTAACGAAAATGAATAGTATTTAACTAAAAAAATTTGTATTTAACAAATGTAAAAAATTTAAACTAAATTCATTATAAGCATAAGTTTTTGTTCCTACCTTTATTACGTAAAACTATAACATTTAAATAAATAGTATTTAACTCAAATTAAATTGCTCATTTGAAAATCTAAATAAGAAGAAAAGTAATGAAACCCTATTGAACTACTAAACAAATTTTTTTTAACAAAATATAACTAGTTAACGGGTTGGGTCGACGGGTTCAAATTGTTAAACCCATTACCCGACCCAAATATAAGCGGGTTTCAACGGGTTGGATTGAGTCGGACCCGAAAGTGATCGGGTACGGGTAAAATCGGGTTGGGTTGGATTGGGTGATCGGGTTGGCGGGTCGACCCGCGCCCATGTTCACCCCTAATTCAAAGAATACTAAATTTTGTCATAAAAAAATCTAAGATTATTAAATAAAAATTGATTTAAAAAAAATATTCAGGTTATATGCTTTAGAAATTATTATGAAATATATTAAAAAATTTATGAATTTCATAATTAAACATAAAAGTTCTTTTTAAGGATTTCATTATTTTTTATTTTTGCATCACATTGATAACTATTCAATGAGTACTAAATTTTGTCAAAAAAAATCTAAGAATATAATATAAGAAATTCGTAGATATTATTTTAAATAGAATTATAGTATCCAACACATTAAACAAATTGAAAACTTTACTTTTGATAATAATTTATCAATTTTAATTTAACTTATTATTTCCACCATCAATGAATGACACTTAACAAAATAATTTTGTTCAAAATAAATGTGATTTTTTATTTTTAATGTAATATAATAATAATTTGTTTTCAATTGTGCATTAAATTTTGCTTTGTATTTATCATAACACTAACCACACAAAGTTAATAAATATAATTTAGTAAAATCATTATTTTCTTATTTATAGTAAGGTTTTTATTTATTTATTAATATAATAAATGATAAAAATCAGCATAAACTACACAATTGTGAGGGTTCAGGTTTGAGACCGAGACATGACATCTAATTTACATTTGTAAGTTGAACTATTACTTAAAAACACTTGTAGTGATTTTTTAATCCGTGAAATAAACAAAAATGACACTAATGGTAGGGCTCTATATGGGGGTGGGTCAGCTTGACCAATCCAGCCCAACTCAGATTAATCCAAAAATATAGTTTGTATCGGGTAAATAAGTGTGAATGAACAATCCTCATTTGATAAAATAACAAAAACTCAACAAAAAAAAAGCGGGTAGTTTTTTTAAGTTATATTAAATTGTGCGTGTAGTTTTTTAAATGTGACAATTTTCTCAAATTACCGTAATGAAATCTTACGATCTAATCGAAAAATTAGAGTAAGTTAATTATCCAAACTACTACTTTGTAAATAAAAGAAATTGTCGATATTGATTATATAGAGAAACATTTACCATTAAATAATTATAAAGAAATTAAATCAAAGAATTTTGATCATCTATAAAATTTGATGAGTCTTTTATAAGAATTAGCACGAGAGACATATTATTACACAATTTGATATAATTTATAATCAAATATTTTCAATCTTTATTTCATAACAATTGAGTCATTTGATAATTTCACAGTTATTAAAAAAAATATAAATAAAAAAATAATATTACTTTTACTGGATCATCATAATTTGATATTTTACATTATTAATATCATAAATAAAAAGATACAGCACTATACAAATAATACTAAATTAAAAAATACAATTGAAAAAAATATATTAAAAATTAAAAAAATAATTCATTTAAAAAACATTTTTTTTACAAATGACTCAAATGTTGTGCGATGAATGAGTAATAATACGAATACTAATCTTTATGAAAGTAAGCAAAGTGCAACAACCACCTCGGAATTGAAAACCAGTAACGATTGTTTCCTTAAACTCAGTGTTACTCTTTCGGCATGGTTGCCACCTCAGAAAAGCTAACCTCACTTTCAAATTCATTCACTGCCCCAACAAAACAACAAAACCAATCACTTAAGTTTCGCATTGTTTTCTGTGCATTCCTTTCACTCCCAAATGCCTGACACGTGTTCTTACCATGTTTAATTGGATCATTTCAGCTATAAATAAAACCTCTTTCTTTTCTTTCATTTCCGAGGGTTCTGTTTTCTCCTCACCGACTTTGCTTACTAGGAACCTTACTTTTGTTTGAGGATCATCCTTTCAATTCAATGGAACCCGACTTTACTTTGCCATCCAACTGGATGGATCATCCTCAAACTAAAGTAAACTTTTTTTTTTGTTCATTCACTCACTCAGTTTCTTCAGTTTAGTGCAGTATACTAAAGTAACCAGTATCTTAACGATTGATCGTGATTATGTTGGAGGATATGTATGGTTTGACCGTTCAAATTGTAATTTATATTTTGATTTTAGAAAATATCATTTTGACATACAAATTCTACGTCAAAATAATTTAGATGGTTAACGCAATTTAAATATATGATTAATTATGTTTGGGGGAATGTTAATAAACAATGTTGCAATTTATGAAATAACTTAAAAGACTAAAAGTACAATTTCACCAATAATAAATGATATCTATTGAACTGTGTTAACTATTCAAATTGTTGTCCTATAACGTAGCTATTTTGTTTTAGAATTAGTTTCCTGAGGTTGGGTTTGGATGAAGTCGCTCAACTCCGTAGTCGAAGAAGTTAACAATTCTCTCCCCTTGTTCTCCAAAAGAGAGTTGAATGTTTCTTACTTGGTCTTGGAGCTTTTAAGTCTTCTATCAGTTTCTCTTAAATTGAAATTTTGTCTCTTTTTTCAAAACTATGGAACTATGATTGCAGTGTTACACAAATTTGGACACTGGGGATGTATTCTGTTATAGCGAGGACATGCTTTGCTTTCTCGATGCCCTTCCCAATCAATCTCCGTTAAACGATGTGAGTTTTCAGTTCTTTCTCTCAATTGATAGACGAAATAGTCCCAAACTTAATACAAAAGAAAGGATCGATGGTGGTGGAATGCTGTAAGTTATTACATTTCTGAAAATTTGAACTATGTGATTTGTGGTTTTAGGGTCAAACCAAAATGGAAATTGGGGATAAACCATCTGCAACTGACGCCTTCTCTGATTCTTCTGAGAAAACAACTTTAGCGATGAAAGCTGCTATAGAAAAAGTTTGTTTTTATTCATTTCTTTTTTTCTTTCTGTTTATTCATTTTGTAAGTTATTGCATTTCTGAAAATTTGAAAATATGTCATTTAGTGGAAAACTAAAATCAAAATGGAGGATCAATCTTTTTCGACTGAGGATTCATCAGATTCCTCTATGAAAACTACTGCGGGAATGGAAATCACTTCTATAAAGGTGAGTTTTTAATTATTTTTTCTGCTCATTCTTTTTGCTTACCAGAATGGTATATTTTTTTGTAACCTACCCCTCTTAGTAATTGCTTTTCAAGTTGCATGGTTTTGAATGTATGCAACATGTCAAACCTTGTATAGTAGTCATGGCTTAGCATTTGTTTCTTTCTTCTTCAATATTGAACCCCCCCTTAAATAGAATGTTAATAAGAAATTTATATTGCTTTTTAGCCTCTGCCTTCAAATGGGAAGTTTTAAAAGGGGATATATTTTCATTTGTAGAGTAGATTTATATATGAAAAATCATATCCATTATAATTGATAGATTTTTCTTTGGTGAAACAAAATGGGCAATTGATATTTGATATAGAAATGCTAGCAACACACCATCTATCACTTTCTTTTGAATACACTCTCGCTCATCGTTGATGTTTATGTGGGTCTTATCAAATTTAAGTCGAGGCTACATGGTTTGGGGCGACCTTGTTTCCAAATTAGTGGATTTCACTTGAATTTCAACCAATACGAGGGTGTAAGTTCGAGAGAGAGAGAGAGAGAATGTGAAGGTAGAACCTATTGGATTGAAAATGATACATTATCAGAAAAAGAAGATGGAAACAAAAAACCTAATCAACTTTGTATCTTTGAATGCTGTTATATGTTTGTTAAAGATCTCGTGCTTCATGCATCATGTAATTGTGTATTTGTATTATTTATTTATTTATCAATTCTCTCAACTTCTTTTTGGCGGAAAAGAGACTTTGATGATCCATTCTAAGAACAGTTAGATTTGATCTCTGAGTAGAGCTGGAACATGCAGTAAGTTATTACATATCTAAAAGATTGAAACTGTAATTTGTGGTTTGTAGGGGAAAACTAAAATGGAAATAGGAGAGAGTTTGTCTGCATCTGAGGAATCATCCATGGAAACAACTCTAGCGATGAACACTGCTTCCAAAAATGTGTGTTTCTATTTCTTTCTTCCTGTTTATTCATTTTATTTTACCAGAATAGTGTGTTTCCCATATCAAAACTTGTATAGTCATGGTTTAGCATTTCTTTCTTTCTTCAATAATGAAACCCCTATACATAGAAGGTTAATAAGAAATGTATACATTAGTTTTTAGCCTCTGGCTTCAAATGGGAAGTCTTAAAAGGAGATATATTTTCATTTGTAGAGTAAATGCATGCAAAATTATATCCAATATGATCGTGGAAATAGATTTTGTAGTTTTTTCTTACGTGAAACAAAATGGTCAATCTATACTTGATAGAGAAATGCTTGAAACACACTTTCTATCACTCTCTTTCGAATTATTGGTTGATATTTATGTATGTCCTATCAAATTTATAATTTGGTGGGACCTGTTTCCAAAATATTGGATTTCACTTGAATTTCAACCAACAAAAGAGTGTGTATTCGAGACAGAGTGCTAGAGAGCTTCTTGTTATTTGTTAAGACCCCTCTACTTGATATTGAACATATTAATCTTTGAAGTACTTCCTATAAAGAATGCAACCCAGCATATATCTTATGAAAAGTCGCTATAGTATTTATTGGCCATCAAATTTTTCTTAAAAAATTTATTGGAATCATCAATGGCGACACAATATGCCAAATAAAGCTTGCAGTAAGTTATTACATTTATAAGAACACATGCCAAATAAAGACTTGGATTTGATCTTTGAGGATATGTGGAACATGCAGTAAGTTATTACATTTATGAAATGTTAGGTTGAAGCTAAAATGGAAATGGAGGATGAATCATCTGCAAGTGAGGATTCATCTGATACTTATGAAGAAGAACCATATGCAATGGAAACTTGTCCCGAAAAAGTGAGTTATATGATCATGGAATAGATTTTGTAGCTTTTTCAGTGACAGGAAATAATTAGCTTACAAAGAATTTGACATTTTACATACTGTCACATGCATAGTATAACATCTTATTCTCAATTTGTAGGTTGAAGATCGTATAGTAAGGAAAAGGCGTTGCGGAACCTGCGGTGGACTAGGACATAACCGACGAACCTGCTCCTGAGCAATGTCAAACCTTAATGTTCTGATTCTGATTAGTTTGTGAGAACAATGTCTCTGTTAAGTACATGAGAATATGATGATGACATTCAGAATGAAGCATGGTTTATGGCGATTTCTTATGTATGAATATAGCCGTGCAACATATTTGCGGCATCATTTTGTTTAAAATGATATTTTACTGCATCTATAAAATAATATAATTATTATTAGAAATTCATGAACAATTGTTTGAATTCGAATCTATATATATATATATATATATATATCGAATGAATTGGTCTAATTCAAACTACATTTTTTTTAACAGTTCAACAATCACATTCTATTTTAATATTTGAATTGAATAAATTTTTAATGAAAAACAAATTCAAAATGAGTGAATTAAATTTGGTACCCAACAATTTGAATTCTATTGAAAGACAGATGTATTTTACCAGCTGCATAGGCTCTAACCCCTCATGACTTTTTCAACTTTTTTCACCTAACATGCATAATATGAATTCGGATTCTATGCTTTAGATTTGTTGGTCATTAATAATAACATTCTCAAATCACATATAATATTTGAAGAGAAAAACATCTTACGTAACTAAGAAGATAAAATAAATATAATATATTTTTGATCATATAGTTAATAGGCATTACTAATGTACGATGATTTAGATAAATTACTAATGTAGTCTCTAAAAGTAGCAAGAGTTTGACATTATAATTTTAAGAGAATGGATTCAAATCTCTTTTGAGACAATTGTAACATGACCATTTTTGTCACCATTATTAATAATAAATTTTTGACAAAATCTTGCAATCCCTTAATTTAATTTTAGGTAATAATTCAGCCTTTTATCTTTTTCTCTTTTCCGATTTACAAATTTATGTCTTAAAATGTCAACAATATTTTCATTTTTTTTACATAAACCTATAAAATTCACCATCATCTTCAAACAAAATCAAGAATATTAATTATCATCTTCAATAAAATTAAGATTTTTATCAAATTCATAACTCAAATCTTTAAATAAACTTATATTTCCATCTTCAACAACAACATTAAATCCATCAAATAAAAAAAGATAAAAAGAAAAACGATATAGGAATTTGATTTGGAGAAAGATATAAAGAGAAAATATTAATAATTTGGGGATCAAATCTTAAAATGTGAGTTCTTTATTTGATGAATTTGATGTTGTTGTTGTTGGAGATGAAGATACAAGGTTATTTGAGAATTTGAGTTATAGATTTGATGAGTATATATAGATTTTCTTGAAATTGGTAATACATTTTCTGGATTTTGTTTAAGACATAAAAAATCGAATTGTTACTTAAAATTAAATAAATATCAAGTCGAGAAAAATAATAAGATAAATGACTGAATTTAAATTAAGAGATTACAAGTAGTATTTTGTCTAAATTTTTCCCATTTAAGTGTGAATATTCTTTAAGAAGTTTGATAAATAAATATTTGTTAGTTGAATTTTAAGTTATATAATGTGCCCTATATGAGGTTCAATCCTAGATTCGCCCTTGTTTTTATTCCACAAATTTTAAAAAGAAAATATCTAATTTTACTCTTGCCATTTTGGTGTACACTCACAATGAATTTTATCCTTACCATTTTTACATATGTCTAGAAATTACAAAATCTTTGGCATAAAAGAATTTTCGATTTATAAATAACATACTATAAATTTTAGCATTGAAAAAATCCGATACATATATTCAACTAGAAAGTTCAAATATAAATTTTCCGATATGCATTTGTATAACAGAAAATTTGAAAACAAAGTTTCAGGTTTTATATACATACTGGAATTTTGAAAAAAATAATTCGGTACAAATTAAAAAAACAAAATATCTGATTTGATTTTTTAACTCTTGTATTGTTTACAAGAGAGTGTTTTGAAAATTTGACGCAAAAAATGGCAAAATGTGAGAGTTTGAATTAAATTGCTAGGTATGAAATCCAATTGTATGTCATGTGTTGGTGTTGCATGGATGTCATTACTACTTATCTGGAGGGGTATTTCGCCATTACTTATTGCTTTGTTCTTGTTTATGCAATTGTGTTTAGTTTGAGCAATAAATTTACCACAGTAATAGGTATGTTGTCTAAGTTATCTATTGCACTTATGTGGTGGTGGAAGGTCTTATGTCTTTTGAGTTGTTCATTGTTATGTTATTTGAAAGAAAAGTTTGAAACTCCTATGAAATTGATTTGTGACAACAAAATATATATCAACATTGCTCGCAATCTAGTTCAATATGAAATAGGCTGATGTTTCTTTATAGAGCTAAAACCAACTGATAAATACTTGAAACTAGGAATTGCATTGCAGCCACTACAAAATCCTAATATATTGTTCTCATACAAAAACATGTAGCCAACTACAATAAATCCACTTAAAGCTACATATTCTCCTATAAACCAGGTAAAATATTTCTAAAAGTTTGTAGTATTAATATATATACAATTTCTATTTTGTTGGAAGTGGTAACTAGTATTATACTAATAGAGAGAGTTGTAGGTGCAGCAGGTAGCAACAATGGATGAGATGCAGATGAGGAATGCAGGGAGTAAGGTGGTATTTAGTAGTTTACTTTCACTAAAATACCCTGAAATTGTTATTGTAATATCAGCAATTACTCGAGCGATAGTTCCGGCTTCTGTTGACAGTAATCCTCCATTGAAGGTTCCACGAGAAAGCCTCGACGACATAATTTTTGATAGAAGTGAAAGGTTAACTCCTGGATTGATCACGCAAACATAAAATATGAAGCAAACTTCTGCTTTAGATTTCAGAAAAATGAGAAACAATTTCAATATAGATGAAACTTAAGTGCTGTTTCTGTAGTTCATTGATTATAATATGCCACCTCGGTTAAAATTTTCAGTTAAATTTAAAATAGTTATGTTTATACTATTAGAAAATGACTTGAAAACATTAAAAAGAGAAAATAAAGAATTGAATCTAAGTTTTGTCATTAAAGTGTCTTAGGTTCTGCGATAATAAAAATTAATTTTGAATGAATTGTTTCTACAAAATTGTTTCTGGCTAAAAGTGAGTTGAAAGGGAATTAATTAATAAATTCAAGGTTAAAACTCAATTCTTGAGGCAAAAGCTTTAATTTCTAACTTCAGTTAAAATCAATTCTTGAGGCAAAACCAATTCTGCTCAAAACCAATCAAACATGTCAAAATCAATTCTAAACCTCTAGAATCAATTTTGAGAGAAAGAACCAACCTGTAACAATTAAATTCACTTTGTTTTCTGCAATCATTAGTACTTAATTATTCTTCAAGTGGATTTGGTTAATTAAAATGTAAGCCTTGTTGCATGGTGATGCAAAGTTGTCATCATTCCTTCTATCCATGCCTGTTTTTGTTTATTACAGTATAAGTTTAGGATATTATGAGAATATTTTACCTTCAAGAACTTCAGCAGACACAAAAGTGATAAGGGCTGATCCAACATATTGAATTTCTGAGTAGGGGATTAATATTTGGAAGCTTAAGAGTAGTCCAATGCAAACCATGATTTCAGATGTCAGTAGAACTTGCCTGCAAGTACATGACACACCATCAAGGAAAGATCTAAAATGTGAGAAAATAAAAAGGTCATTCAGACTCATCACATTGATAAATGGCACAAATTCCAGTATAATTTGTGCATCAGCTCACGTGAGCCGATGCACAAATAAAATGAGTTTGTATACTCTATAATAAAATAGGCTCAGTCACTCATTAATAAGAAACAATGAGTATTACAAATCAAATTAATTTTTTATCTAGGTATACCTTTCTTCAAACATGTTGCTGATGTAGTTTCCAACAACAATATTCACAGGAAGGACAGTAAGACCAAGGCATGCAAGGAAAATAGCTACTTTTCTGGTTGACCAAACGAAATAGTATTCTGTTATGAGGCTAGATTCAGCGAGCACGATCTCCATTGCATATTTGAGCATAAAATACACATATAATTGAACCTAATAAGAATATTGATAGTTAGTGCAGAAGACTGAATAACACTTGATATACCATTATAATTGAGATGACAACAACTTCATATTATTCATAATGAACCAGGTTCAGAAGGCAAGAAGATTTTGTAGAAAAGATTTCAAAATAAATGCATGAAATTATATAATAACAGTTTCCTTACCTTTACTGATGGAGTAAGCAACTTATATGCCAGCACAATAGAAGTAACAGGTTTGTGAGCTTCACTTCTATCAGAAACTTCTAGAGCATCATCTTTTTCATCTTCTTCTCCATCTTCATCTAGCTCCTTTGCTTCTGAATTCATAAGTAATGGTTGTGTATGCCGTCTATTCTCTACTGCAATATGTACTGCTTGTCCTATGCATATAGACAAAATGCAAAATACATATTTATTAAGTTGCTGACAGTGTGAGATAAGGCTCACATCAGATTTGTGCTTTGAGTTTAGCAATATTGGAAACTGAATTTACTAGCATGCATCTAAGAGATAAAACATGTGGCATAGTTATTCATAGGACAGTTATTTGACTCTAAACCATGACATTAACCTGACCTATATAGAGAAATAGTTAGATCACTTCAACATGATAGGCGGTGAAAATATGTTAGGCCGAACTAGACTTTGCAAAACCCAAGTCTGACCTGATAAAAAAATCAAGGCCTGAGTCTGATTTGTTACATGCGATATATTTTAGGTTTGGTTTGACCTTTTTGAAAGTCATATATACATATTAGCGTACTTAAATGGTTATGTAACGTTTTCAAATAAGTAATTTAGCCTAATTTTAGATAAACTAGCGAGCTAATAGGCCAATGAAATTAAGTTTTATTTTGAGACCTAACATGACTTTTTAGAGAATCTAACTTTATATGACATCCTATTTAAACTCTATTTTATAATAATAACTTTAAATATGTCAAAAAATTGATGTAGGATAGTATGCTTAAACTATAGAAAATATTAGTAAATTTATAATTAAACACAAAATACAAAATTTAATATAATAAAAATAGTAATTTATTTATATTTACTTAAATACGTCAGTTTGATAGGGCTAAAAGATTTTTTCAATAACATGTAGTTTGACTTTTATTAGCTCATTCTTACAAAATCAATTTATAAGGAGAGGGGTGCTACTATTTATATACTATTTTTAAGCTTTATCTCGTTTTTAAGTGGGGCTTGGATTGTCCCCAATAACAAGTTTAATCTTGCAGCTGCTAAGTGTCCGAAAAGGCATCAAGTTTTGAAAGGGGAAAGAAGTTGATATGAAAGTAATGATCTAGACCATTTCTAAAACCCCCTCACCTTCTCTCATCGTAAAGAGAAAAGACCAATAAATAAAAGTGACATCATATAACACAATGAGTACAAGGAGCCTTGCTGATTTACCAGTTTCTCTTTGATAAGCCACAAGATTTCCCGGTTCCTTGAAACAAATTGATAACCAAAGTAGATAAATAAACCACGCCAGAGCCATTACCCAGCCAGGTAGTGTGTCTTGGTTCATAGTGAGCTTGTAAATCCTAAAATCAGTCTGTAACAAACAAGCAATAGCTGGACCACAAGCCATTCCAAGAGCACTTGCACTAACAAAACCTGCTGATGCCTGCATCCGAAGTTTCAATGGTACACAGTCACTGATATAACGCCTATTAACAGCCCTTGCAGAGCCTAACCTGAAATACCGCGATTCATTGACCACATCAATGAATTCAAGTTAACAAAAATTGGCAATTCCCTTCCAAAACAATGATTGGTTACATATTTTACAAATCTGGCTGTTGGATTGAAAGTTCATATCATATAAATTATTTTATGTAAATTTTTACGTAAATTTATAATCATTTGATGTGTCATTGAGAAGTATCAAGAAAGAACTTCAGAAGTTAATCTTTATGCATTTCAACAACATATCAAATGATTTCAGATTTACTTGAAAATTTACAGAGATAACCTATAAACTTTCAGAGTGGTAAGTGTAACTTTACTTACCCACAGAAAAGGCGACCCATCAGAAGAACAGCTACTGAGTTGAGATCATAGGCCAATGCATACATGGTGTTTCCAATTATAAGAACGATGCTACTGAAAACGAGTGGTCTTAGATACGATCGGTTCGACCATGCACTGAAATAAACAGAAGCAAACACCTGTGCAACTGCCATTGAACCAATGACCACGCCACACACACTTGCAGCAGCTCCAAGGCTCAATGAGTAGTTGTCTGCCGTAGGTACAATGATGTAAGTATTGACCATGTACAAAAATGTGCTTGCCAAGTTCAAAAGAAGTGACATAAAATGATAACTTTCATCAAAAGTGTTTTCTGCAGATGGAGATGGTGACTCCTCTTGCATGATAAATGCATGTCTTCCCAAAAACTGAAGGAAATTTGTTGAGTTGGATAATCTATCTGCTGCTACTTTGATTGAACCAAGAATAGGATCCTTCAAGACAAGTCAGAAGTAGATTCTCATCAAGTGTTGGAACAATACCTTAGATGTCACTTATGATTAAACTATAACTTCAAAATGTAAAATCTAAGCCGCAATTATGCCTAAAATATATATGATTAATTAGGTTCACATTCATTATATTATGTTTGATGAGTCAACCTTCAATTTAGACCCTAAACTATCGCTCTTTCTCCTATTTGGCCCTTGAAAGTTGAAATATAAAAGTATAATAATATTCCCTGAACTATTATTAATCCATCAAGTCTATTAAACACTTCAATGTCCTTAAAAAACCATTCTAAACTATCATGTAAGCAATGGATCAAGAACTAACTTGATGAGCATAAGAAGGTTGATCATATATAGAAATGTAGCTTCCTTGACACTTTTGTAAATCATGAAGGTCTGCAAGATTATGAGACAAGACTCCCACAACAGCACCTATTCCCTGCAAAGAAACTATTATATGATATTTCTTCAAACAAACAAAGTGATTAAGTGAACATAAAAGGAAGCTAAAACAAAATATACTACCTTACATTTTGTAACATTAAGCAGGATATACATAATATATGAGCTTCAAATGGCTTGAATATATTTTTTTTTTTTAAATGTGGTGTCAAGGTTTAGAAAAATTACCACATGCCTTAGAACCTGTCTTAGCTGAGAATAAGGATGATTTGCACGAGTCTTGACATAATAGTCTGTGAATTTATAGCTGAACCGCTTATCAAACTTCTTTAAGATCTTTCTCAAACCAGTAGCATTCATTTCCACAAAATTAAGAAGCCTTAACAGATCTCTTCCAACTTCTCTATAAGATTCTTGGAGCTCAGATATCTTTGAACAATCTGGCTGCTGCTGTAGAAGATTTTGGTGATCTTGTCCAATGTGAGACAGCCTTTCCGCAAGTACTCCTTGTCGTTCGAGCAGAAATAAAACAACTTTTTCTATCTGAAGCTCAAGAACAAGGAAAGAAGACTTAAAATATATTGGCTTATATAAAATATGGTTGATAAAACATTTAAGCACAATTCTTTAAAATTTTGAGTCAGATTTTGTTAGCACACATGCTCTATGGCTCCTATCTCACAATCTTGTAGAATAAGTATCCTAAAGTACAATTTCTATACATAGAAAATTGAGAAATTAAGGGAATATTAGGAGAAAACATAAATGAATTCAAATTTCAAATATTATACAAAGGGAGTATGTAAATCTAGGTGTATTCACCTGATTGTCTAGCAGCAATGAAAAATCCCTGAGTACATTATGGCGATTTTGAGCTCCAACCTCAATTTGTTCTGTATATCTCTTGACTTTCTTCTTCATAAACTTATAGTTAATGTAGTATCTGAAAAAAAGAGTTAAAGCATGTGTTACCTAAATTTAAACAAAACATTTCTGACTTTGGTACAAGTTTATAAAGAGAAAAGCATGAATTTCAGAACATTCACAAATCAATATTTCAACAATATTGTTCATCTATGCCAGAAAAAAGAAATTGAAAGAGAGAATAACATTAAATTAAATTGAAAAGAACTATTAAAAAGGCATAGGGCCAATTGAAAGTCAAGTATAAAATTATGAAATTCAAATTCTAAATGCACATTCAAAAAGAAAGCAAAGAAATTATAGAAGAAAAATGAACAGAATAGTCATGTAATACAAATATACAATAAAATATTTTACCCATTCCATTCTTGAATCTGTGATTCTCTCAACTTCTTGCCAAAGCCAACCATATTCAAGATAGAAAGATGAGTGAGTGCACTGTAACAAACAAAGTAGATACCTTAAGACTAATACAATGCTATTGCAGAACAAGAAATTCAAGCTTCTTCCCTCAAAATAAAAAAAAAAAAAATTTCAAGCTTCAAAAGAGTGTTTAAATAGAAGCAGAAATTAATTAACCTGGTAATAACTGGCCAAATCTCTCTTTCCTCTTCAATTGGCAAGAAACAAGACTTTTAAAGTAACAATATCATTGGATTTTGGTAGCTGAAACCAAATTAATTTAGCTCAATTATGAATACTTTACAATAAGGAGAAAATAGATGGCACTGAAATGACACAAGTATAAAGAGCAAATTAAATTACAATGTCTGATTTTCTTCCGCATTAATTGTTTTTGTCATTTAATCACTCACATTTCCTCCCATGATCACTAAGATTCACTATCAAAGGTAAGAAAGAAAGTACACACAACATAATAAAAAAAACATAAAAATAACATCTTCGAAATTTTAAATGCAAACCCCCAAAATAGAAAACGGTGATTTTGTGCACAAAAAATCATGAGAGAGAGAGAGATGAAACTAATTAACAACAACCATTACCAAGTTCAAATAATGGAAACAGCTCTGTATACTAAATGTTTCATTTTCACAAAATCAACTTTTATTTTCAATAAGTTCCCAAGAAAAAGTGGTAAAGAGGTAAATTTGCATGTGGATGAAAAGGATATTTGGTATAATATAAGATATGCAAAAGTGAGTTGAGTAAATGCTAGTTTTGTTTATAATACATTAGTGTAACAGAGTAGTAATAAGGAGAGAACGAGTATGTAGACACATGTGATACTGTGTCCTCACAGAGTTGGTGTTAACATTAAAATAACCATGATGAGTAGGAGTAGGAATTTCTTACAATGTGACACCTAGCCATGCACCACCCAAACTACACACAAATCCTACCATTTTATTATATATTTAATTTATATTTTCACCCCATTTTTTCATAGGGGAGAAAAGTATCAACATAACATAACAAAACTAATTTTACTTTTTTCCAACTCAAACATTTTTCAAGATTTTGTTTAAATTTACTTATTCACTAATAATAAAAATTATTTATCGGCGAGTCATTTTAGATTGAGTTTTGTTATTTTTTACTAACAAATTTTATAATAAATTTCAGATCAAACGTCATCTTTATATTTAAAAAGGGATAAATTAGAACAAATTTTGGATTAAAATGTCATTTCTTTTTAGAAAAAACAAAATTACACACAATATTATATAATTATAATTCTATACACTTAAACTATAATCAATAATTTAGAGAGTAATTAAGATTAAAATTAATTTTTTATTTATTTAACGATTATAGTGATAATTTAAGTTTAGTGGAGCCTATTCAATCAAGAAAATAAAACTATATGTCTTTTATTTGATTACTGGACAAGATTCAAATTTGATGGCTTTTAAGATGTAAAGTTTATTATCATAATAAAAAGTAAATAAATTTTTAAACAATTATCATGTATTTTTGGATGATATTATTATGCATCAATATATTTAAATATGATTAAACGTTACGTTAATTTTATTTTTACCATAAAACTTTATTAATTATATTTTATCATAAAAAAATAGTTTTTTTTTGTGAAAATAAATAAACAGTTTAATTGTCACATCTTTATATCTTAAAAAAATAATTTAATTGGGCCAAATCATATTAGCCCATAATACGACTACTTGGGCCATTATTTGGAAAAAACCGGCCCATAAGAATAATGATACTAGGGTTTATGGAATTTGATTTATATAGGCTTGTTTACTTTTTTCGCTTAATAACAACAAAAATACGTTTTTGATATCTAGTTTGTTATATTTCAATTAAGGTTTCTTCGTAGATTTTTTAGAGAAGGCGATTCATAACAAACCCTAAAAGATGCAGAACGAAGACGGACAAATCACTGAGCTCTACATTCCCAGGAAGTGGTATGTATACACTTTGATATCTCGTTTTTTCTGTTGTTGTTATTTGTTGAATTGTTTATGGATTTTGAACTTTTCGTGCATTTGATTATGGAGCTTGATTTTTTTTTTTTGTGGATTTGGTTCAGTTCTGCTACAAACAGATTGATTACTGCGAAGGATCACGCTTCCGTTCAGATCAACATTGGTCATTTGGATGAATCCGGTGTCTACAATGGTCACTTCACCACTTTCGCCCTCTGTGGCTATACTCGCGCACAGGTCTTTAATTGCTACTCTATTTTGTATTTTCATTATTATTAATTTATTTTTGTTGGTTTAGGGTTTAGGAGAGTTAATTACTTACGGTTTTGTTTATATGCTTCGATTTTTTCAATTATGTGGATTTAATTGTTAATTTGTTATGTTATTTATATTAAATACCAATCATGTTTAGGGTATTTAAATTGGATTATGCAATTTGTATAGGGTTGATTTTTGTATGATTATGTATTATTGTCTCTTTGATTGTCACTGTTATCTCTGAACATAATTTCAATTAGCTTGTAAGTAAAAGGGTTGATTCTGTTTCTTCTATTTGTGTTTTTCCTCTTTTTATTTATTTATAAGAAACATTGTTTTGGGGGTTGGGGACTTTTGTGGGAGAATTTTGTTTTTTCTTCTTAATTGCCCTGTATTTCTCTCTCTCTCGGGCTTCTAGTACTTTAGTATTTTATATATTAGGATAACTTGTTTTTCATATTTGGAGATAGGTAGACGGGTATTTCCTTTATAAAATTATTATTTTGGTTTCTATTCAAATTATGCAATTTCTTGGTCAATACTGAACAGAAGAATAAAATGGCGGATGAAATAGATAGCAATTTCATTTCGTGTAAACTTGAACTGATCTATACAACTATACTAGATGATGTTATTTATAATTAGCTCTTCCCAAGAAGAGTATGTCAAAGTAAAAAATGGCTTTAATCGAAAGTAACGAACATTATCAACTTTTGTAAGAAAAAACACTGGCAAGTAGCATCTGAAAATTGTTAAGTTGCAATTGTTTTCATTCTTTTGTAACATATTGAAGTATCTGCTTTTTGTTTCTGTTGAGTGACTAAATCATGACTTCTTTAAAGTAAGGATCTACTAATTATTTAAACTTTATATCCATGTTGGACACACTTTCTGTGCAATATTGTATTGTGATTCTTGTCAGCCCTTGAACATACTTTGATGTTCTATTGATGCACCTTGATGATTTAGTTTTTATGAATTGCATTTCTTAGGTCGTGATTTCATGTTCTGACTTTTTTATTTCCAGGGAGATGCCGACAGTGGACTTGATCGTTTGTGGCAGAAAAAGAAAACCGAAATTAAGCAGTAGATGACATGACCGCAAATCTGTTTGCTATGTGTTGAGTTTAACTTTTTTTTTAGAGATATCGGATAATTTTGGTCGATGTATTGCTAGAGATATTGAATTATTTATATCTATCTATTGCTAGAGATGTTGGATGATTTTTATCCACTATTGCAGTATCTGTTTTTAATCTCCTTTTTGTACCTTCAACTAAAGCTACGGTTGTATTAATTGCTTTTAAAAAAGCAGTTTTCTCTCACATTTCAAAGGCTGTTTTAACTATGGTCATATTTGCCAACTGCCCTGCCCCTGCGCATCCTATCATTACCATTGTAGGTGGAATCCGGTTTTGTTTTTTGAATTTGATCTCAAACAATATGGAAAACGGATAAAATTTTAAAAAATTAAAACCAGTTTTGAGTTTGTAGTTTTAGTTGAGTTTTCAATATTCAATTTTTAGTTTTTAATTTTATTTGAATTGAATCAATCTATGTATGAATTTACCAAATATAAAAAAATGTTGACACATGTAATTATTAAAAATGAAAGAATATAAATCAAAATATAATAAAATTAAATTATTTTAAAATATATTAAATATTGTAAAATTATTTATTTAATTATAATAATTTTAGGTGTAGTTGTTGAATATTATTTATCATAGCAGTAATTGGAGCATGACTGAATAGCATTGGCAAGTGTTTATATCTGTTTCAATTTTTTATGCAATAATTGTTAATTTTCTTTGTAATTTCATATTATTAGTAAAATATAATTTTCTTTGGAATCCGGTTAAATTTAATTGTTAATTTTCGGTTGAAAAGTTGAGTCTAGATTTCAGATTTAATTATCTTTCCATAGGCTATACGAAGGCGTTATTCTCCTATGTACCAGTTTCTATAGAAAGATTTCCTCTAGAGTTCTAGTAGTCTAGTATACTCACCGAAAATAACCTTTCCACATGAAAGCCTCATAAAATTATGGAAGAGTTAATAAATATTATTATGTGAGACACTAAACTAAAATATCACTTCGTGACCTATTTGTTCAATAAATTAGTAAATATGTTATAATTATTTTTTATAAACTAGTTAGGTATTTAAAAAATATGTTAGGGGTTAAGGGATGAGGAAATATTAGCAGCATATATAAATACATGACCTCTTTTTTAATACTAATGTAGTGTTCCAACCCAGACAACTAACTGAAGTAATCCATTAATGTTGTAATAGCTAATCTAGAAAAAAAATGCTCTATAAAGCATTCATGTATAAATCTTATTATTATTATTATTATTATTATTATTATTATTATTATTATTATTATTATTATTATTATTATTATTATTATTATTGATGTTGTTGTTGTAAATCAACTTTTTATGTTAAAGTCACGTCCACTTGTTGATAGGAGCCAAATGAATAATCCATATTGAGGAAAGAGACATGAATTTCAAGTAGTGCCAATAATAAGTGTCACTTGAACAATCACATTTACCGTTTTGAGTCTTAAATTGTTTAAAATAAGTTAAAAAAATTCTTCCACTCAACTATTTTTAAGAGCTTTTTGCCAACAAGTTAGAAATTTAAAGGAACATGTAACAAGTTAGAAATTTAAAGAAATATTTTGATTTAAGTTAGACAATTTAAAAAATAAGTTAATATTTCGTCAAATGGACATAAGCTTGCGATTTCATATTCAGGTTTATTAGACATAAATTTATTTATTATTTATTTGTATGACATCAAGACAAGCAGCAGAAAAAGTACATCAATTCAGGTAACATGATCAGGCGCGAGTTTGTTTGTAAAAATGTTATAGCTGCTATAATATTTAGGATTCCAATATTAAGTGTATTTTTAAATTTGTCAACATAGAAAAATGAAAAAAAAAGGGAAAAAACAGCAAATTAACATATATGCAGAGTGATTTGCTATAAAAAGAGATGAGAGGAATCAATTAAAAATGACAAAATTATCAGGTTGAATACTATATATGTCTTGAATTCGTACCCAAAATTTTATAATTGTGTGTAAGTTTTTTTTACCATTTCATTTAAGAAAAAGAAAGAAAGAAAAAATAATATATATCCTACTTGGACATACCTGCAAATATGAAGATTGAAGACAATATTCCACAAGTGTAACTCATTTTCTTTTATGCTCTATGCACCAGAGTTTTTAAAGGGACTAGAGCTTAATGGTGAAAAACTTAGTTGAAAAAGTGTCAAATATGGAAAATGTAGTCAAATGAATGTTGTTCACAAACATGTTCCAAGCTTTTTTGGAGGTGTATAACAAAGTGAGTGACTTGACAGCCAACAACAGTACAATCTCTTGGCTCTTACCATAACAAATGGCCACGTTTACATGCTATCCTAAGCCTTAGCTCGAATTTATAGAAATTTAAGAATCATGCTTTTGTAAATTAATAATAATAATTACTATCAGTAGTGGGTGTGTTTTGTCTTGAGTTCAAAAGTGGCTTTATGCTGGTTGGTTCTTTTTAATTATCTTTTTTCATAATAATTGTTGGTAATTAACTGTGTTTATATGTTCCTTTCACTCTTATGATATTTTATTAACCCAACTTAATTATCAACAAACTAATAGAGTTTAACACAATATTTTACATCAACTATATACTGTTTTTTATTTTTTTTATATATTATTTTTTCTCTACGTCTTTATGTATTTTTCTCTCATTTTAATTTTTACATTGATTAGTATACAATGATACAGATTTTGTTTTTTGTTTTTTGTTTTTTTTTTATATATTCAAATAACATAACTATTCAA